>OY970798.1:87500-100000 GCA_963853775.1 Xanthia togata | reverse complement strand
TTGTCTGATTACAGTCGTTTTCTTTTAATTAATTTTATTTCAGTCCTGTTGTTAGGACGTGGAGATTTCCTGGAAGCAATCGCCTTATTCTAATTATATTATCTTATAGTTATCTATTACTGTATCTAATGGGTTTTTTTACATCTAATATCATAATTATATACCTAATAACTTACTAAATTATTTATCTATACTGTTTATCTTTTTTGTGTTTTTGTTTTTGTGTCTACCTTTTACTATCATCATATTATTCTATATCTTAATCTTAATACTTTATTTATGATATGGCTATCCTAATATATATACAATATATCATATAGACATATTTTCTTACTCTATATCTACGTTTGTTTCCTATCCTATATTTTTTTACTGCTAGTTTAAAATAATATTGTATTTGCCTACTTTTTATTGTTTCTGGCAGACTCAAGGCTGCAGTTTTTAATAATGTTTTTAATTTCCGTTCCAGGTGCTGCTCGTCGACCCGTACACTGCTGCGGCTTCTCAGCGTGGCGTACTGCTTATTCTCAACATCAACTACGTTTGACCACAACGATACGGTAAGTTTTTCTATAGTTAAGCATGAATTTAATTTTGTCTCTAGTTTTAATTGCGCCAATTTCTCACGAAATTGACTCCAATTATCTTGTATTTCAATTACTATTATTTCTAAAAAATTTAAATTGTTGAGTTTCTGGACATTAATATTGAGCACAGTATCGTTGTGGTTCTTGCTTACGGGAAACGCTGGATGGACCTCAGGAATACGCCACCGACAGGCGCGCCAACGCGTCCCATTTAAGGCGTATTGGGCACTCGCTGTCGAAAGCGTTGTGGTCACTCTTGTCCCCTTTTGCCAAAACGCAGTTGTGACATTTTGGTGCCTCTGCTGCCAGCCGTGACGGGCAGTCAGCTCGCAAGTGAGGGTCGCCACAGTGAGTGCAGAGGTCGGCGGGCTGCGTGCACAATTTACGGCTGTGGCCGTAGCGCAGACAGCGAGTGCACTGCACCAGTGGCGACTGATCCTGCACTCGCACTCGCTGTAGGTCGATGTGCACGCGACCCGCCATGGTCAGCCTCTGCCATACCGTAGGGGACACCTGCAGGATGACATGGCACATGTGGGGGTTCCTCGTCTTTCGACGGTACTTCACCCCCAACCTCGCGTCCTCCGCAGGAATGTCCCCGATGAGGTGGGTGTTCTGCCGTTGCAGGGCCTGGGTAATCTCCACATCTGTGTGGCAGGAGAGGACGTCCTTAATTATCAGAAGAGGATCTTTATTTTTCACCTCTTCTACCACCAGATTACCGGCTTTCCTTATCCGTTCGGTTACTTGCGTCATCTCTGCCCTGTTCTTAAAACCGATCACCACTTTTTGGTCCCTCGCCTTGCGCAACCGTTCGACCCTGGTGCCCTCGTTTCTGGCATCGACCGCCGTCCTGAGCTTCTCAATAACCCCTTCACTGGTGTCCTGATCATTGATAGATGATACGACCACCGAGTGAAGGGGCTCTTGGATGTGCTGCTTCGGGCCGGCGGCGATTTCTGCGAAAGTCGGACTTTGGCCTGCGACGTAGCAAGGGGCCAGTTTCAGTTGCTCCGACAGAGCCCGGGTTTGTTGTTGGCACTCCTCCAATGCGTGCTTGTGCTCTTTGAGGTCTGCCACAAGACTCTTCATTAGGTCTGTCGGTTCACACTCGGTGGGCCTCAATGGCGCTGATATTTCTGTGTCTGCAGGTGTGACCGCAGATGCGGGTGCGACATGGACTTTATTGTGCTCCGACTCCTTGACCAACTCATAGAGCCTGTTTATGGCGTCGAGCACCGCCGTCTTTATCTCTGTCTTGAGGTTGCGAGAGTTGCCCAAATGAAGCTTAGCTTTATTTAGGCAAGCTCTCGCCTCCGCTGTGAGACTGGGGTACCCGGACTCAGTCCTCTTTGGTGGTCGGCGCGTCTCCAGAGTGCTGGTGGCAGATGGTATGGCGTCACGCTTTGGGTTGACCGGGGGTTTAGCCTGTGGCTCAGCTTTCCCGGCCTCCCATTCCCCGATGCTACGCCTCACACAGGGAAGCGAGGGTCCAGCCTTCTCCGTCGACCGCGGCGAGCCCCTGGAACCCGAAGAGTTTGCGTCTTTGGCCGGAGTACGGAGCATGTTAGTGGTTTGAGTGAAGGTGGTGGTCATATAATAATAATCACTCAAAGGACACTGGCGCTAGTTATAGGTCCCTGTAAAGGGGGGATAAACACAGCAAGTATAAAAGTAATTAAATAAAATGAACTTGTCCTACGGCCGCAAGACCGTAAGGTCAGTAATGGGTATAAAAAGAAAAAGAACCCCGTCAAATGTTGCTTATTTATATAAAAAGACCGTCAATTCTCCTACCAACTGTTACCAAAATGTAATTATGTGGCTAGAAGGGCTGAAAACAAAATAAAAATTTTGGGCCAAAATCCTGGTCTACCTTCCCTATATAGAACAGGATGGGAGGGTGGGCAAAAATTTTTTTCGTGCTAGACGGGCGTGAGAGGTGTCCAAAAAACCGTCTCGGCGCGGGCCAGCGAACTACGAAATAAAACGGGGTAGGTGCCGAACAAAAATATTGAGTTTAGGTCAAAAAACCAGTTTTTGAAGTAAAAAATTTCGAATTTCGCCCCACCACCTGAAAACCAGCACACGGATCGCGGACCAGAGAACAGGGATGAAGGGTGAGTACTATTGCAACTATAAACTAACGCTACTTTGGCAAAAATATTTGAAGAAACACTAAATTTTGATGATTTTGTATGAAAAATTTAAAAAATAGTAAGGGTTGTAGGGGAAACTTTTTATTTAAGGGTAGAAATGGGTGCAACGTGGTCAGTACGTAGGCGGACGCCTAGTTATGTCTAAATTAGCCGAAAACAGCTTCAAAATCGCACTCCAAACAACGAAGATATTCGCGTTTATGTTAAAAACGTGTCCCCTAAGGTGCTTTTTGGCTGTAGGCAGAAACTATAAAAAATCGAATATTCAAAAAATAAAGACGTTCTTTTCGTGCTAGACGGGCGTGAGAGGTGTCCAAAAAACCGTCTCGGCGCGGGCCAGCGAACTACGAAATAAAACGGGGTAGGTGCCGAACAAAAATATTGAGTTTAGGTCAAAAAACCAGTTTTTGAAGTAAAAAATTTCGAATTTCGCCCCACCACCTGAAAACCAGCACACGGATCGCGGACCAGAGAACAGGGATGAAGGGTGAGTACTATTGCAACTATAAACTAACGCTACTTTGGCAAAAATATTTGAAGAAACACTAAATTTTGATGATTTTGTATGAAAAATTTAAAAAATAGTAAGGGTTGTAGGGGAAACTTTTTATTTAAGGGTAGAAATGGGTGCAACGTGGTCAGTACGTAGGCGGACGCCTAGTTATGTCTAAATTAGCCGAAAACAGCTTCAAAATCGCACTCCAAACAACGAAGATATTCGCGTTTATGTTAAAAACGTGTCCCCTAAGGTGCTTTTTGGCTGTAGGCAGAAACTATAAAAAATCGAATATTCAAAAAATAAAGACGTTCTTTTCGTGCTAGACGGGCGTGAGAGGTGTCCAAAAAACCGTCTCGGCGCGGGCCAGCGAACTACGAAATAAAACGGGGTAGGTGCCGAACAAAAATATTGAGTTTAGGTCAAAAAACCAGTTTTTGAAGTAAAAAATTTCGAATTTCGCCCCACCACCTGAAAACCAGCACACGGATCGCGGACCAGAGAACAGGGATGTAGGGTGAGTACTATTGCAACTATAAACTAACGCTACTTTGGCAAAAATATTTGAAGAAACACTAAATTTTGATGATTTTGTATGAAAAATTTAAAAAATAGTAAGGGTTGTAGGGGAAACTTTTTATTTAAGGGTAGAAATGGGTGCAACGTGGTCAGTACGTAGGCGGACGCCTAGTTATGTCTAAATTAGCCGAAAACAGCTTCAAAATCGCACTCCAAACAACGAAGATATTCGCGTTTATGTTAAAAACGTGTCCCCTAAGGTGCTTTTTGGCTGTAGGCAGAAACTATAAAAAATCGAATATTCAAAAAATAAAGACGTTCTTTTCGTGCTAGACGGGCGTGAGAGGTGTCCAAAAAACCGTCTCGGCGCGGGCCAGCGAACTACGAAATAAAACGGGGTAGGTGCCGAACAAAAATATTGAGTTTAGGTCAAAAAACCAGTTTTTGAAGTAAAAAATTTCGAATTCGCCCCACCACCTGAAAACCAGCACACGGATCGCGGACCAGAGAACAGGGATGAAGGGTGAGTACTATTGCAACTATAAACTAACGCTACTTTGGCAAAAATATTTGAAGAAACACTAAATTTTGATGATTTTGTATGAAAAATTTAAAAAATAGTAAGGGTTGTAGGGGAAACTTTTTATTTAAGGGTAGAAATGGGTGCAACGTGGTCAGTACGTAGGCGGACGCCTAGTTATGTCTAAATTAGCCGAAAACAGCTTCAAAATCGCACTCCAAACAACGAAGATATTCCAGGTTAGGTTAGGTTAGGTTAGGTTAGGTTAGGTTAGGTTAGGTTAGGTTAGGTTAGGTTAGGTTAGGTTAGGTTAGGTTAGGTTAGGTTAGGTTAGGTTAGGTTAGGTTAGGTTAGGTTAGGTTAGGTTAGGTTAGGTTAGGTTAGGTTAGGTTAGGTTAGGTTAGGTTAGGTTAGGTTAGGTTAGGTTAGGTTAGGTTAGGTTAGGTTAGGTTAGGTTAGGTTAGGTTAGGTTAGGTTAGGTTAGGTTAGGTTAGGTTAGGTTAGGTTAGGTTAGGTTAGGTTAGGTTAGGTTAGGTTAGGTTAGGTTAGGTTAGGTTAGGTTAGGTTAGGTTAGGTTAGGTTAGGTTAGGTTAGGTTAGGTTAGGTTAGGTTAGGTTAGGTTAGGTTAGGTTAGGTTAGGTTAGGTTAGGTTAGGTTAGGTTAGGTTAGGTTAGGTTAGGTTAGGTTAGGTTAGGTTAGGTTAGGTTAGGTTAGGTTAGGTTAGGTTAGGTTAGGTTAGGTTAGGTTAGGTTAGGTTAGGTTAGGTTAGGTTAGGTTAGGTTAGGTTAGGTTAGGTTAGGTTAGGTTAGGTTAGGTTAGGTTAGGTTAGGTTAGGTTAGGTTAGGTTAGGTTAGGTTAGGTTAGGTTAGGTTAGGTTAGGTTAGGTTAGGTTAGGTTAGGTTAGGTTAGGTTAGGTTAGGTTAGGTTAGGTTAGGTTAGGTTAGGTTAGGTTAGGTTAGGTTAGGTTAGGTTAGGTTAGGTTAGGTTAGGTTAGGTTAGGTTAGGTTAGGTTAGGTTAGGTTAGGTTAGGTTAGGTTAGGTTAGGTTAGGTTAGGTTAGGTTAGGTTAGGTTAGGTTAGGTTAGGTTAGGTTAGGTTAGGTTAGGTTAGGTTAGGTTAGGTTAGGTTAGGTTAGGTTAGGTTAGGTTAGGTTAGGTTAGGTTAGGTTAGGTTAGGTTAGGTTAGGTTAGGTTAGGTTAGGTTAGGTTAGGTTAGGTTAGGTTAGGTTTTTTTTTTTTTTTTTTTTTTTTTTTTCCTGTCCGGGCGCAAGGCCCGGCCCGCGAGCTAACCTCTAACATAATCAGAGCCCTTCTTAGACTTTAGGATAGGATTCATGTTCGGGTGGTCTTTATTGTTGTTGTCGTAATATTTATTATAACATGGTTTACTTATACTTAAGTCTTACGCTAACAGGTTTTCTTATATCTACACATTTTTTAAGTACTCAGGGTACATTGGGATATTGGGATACAACCATTGGGGTTATAACGGGGTTTTTCTATGATTACTTATACTTATACATTTTTATTATCTATTTATTTTTATGTCTTAATTTCTATCATCTTACTTCTAACAGTTATTTGTACTTTCTTACTTATAATGCTATTCTATATATTACTTAATAATATATATTTTTAACATTGATTTATTATGCTATTTAACTATTTACTATTACTATTTATACTAATCCTTGCACACTTATTTTATCTAGTTTTAATACCTTATTTTCTAACAGTTTATTATTATATGCCAGTCTACATTGCTTAATCCTTGCACACTTATTTTATCTAGTTTTAATACCTTATTTTCTAACAGTTTATTATTATATGCCAGTCTACATTGCTTATCAATTATATCTAGCATATTTTATTTGTATTGTACATTTTCCACTTGTGTTTGTCTTTGCAATATTAGTATACTAGTTTTGAGTTTATATATGGATTGGCTTAACGTGGGTTCTGTGAAGTTTTGACATTTGTTTCTTACTTTTGTTACCAGTTTTATTTCAGCCTCGAGTCTCTTCACCAGTTCGTATGCCCTCATTGTGCCCGCAGCTTCCACGTGTGCCTTGATCCGGAACAAAGACTCATTTTTGTTCCGGGTATCAATGACATTCTGGTTTCTGCGGGTGTCTATTGCCTGAGGTTGCTGTACGTTGAGGTTCACCTCAGTGGCTTTATACCTGAATAATGTTCTTGTATTCCCCGGGGCCACCTTAGCAGTATGCTATAGCGGATCGCGCTATAGCATCCCACTTTTTTCGTACCGGGCATTCTTGGCTATATGCAGTGTGTTCGATGTCGTCGAGTTTTGCCTTAGCACAGTTCTTACACGACGGCTTATCTCCTGTTGCCAGCCCGGGGCATTCTGACTTGAAGTGGGGGCCCCCACAATAGTTGCACAGTACAGCAGGTTCTGTGCACAGTTTCCGACCGTGTCCGTAAGCCAAACACCTCGTGCACTGCACTAAAGGTGTTTGGTCCTGGACTCTGACGCTTTGCAGGTCTATGAAGACTCTGCCGGCCGCGGTGAGTTTTTGCCATAACTTTGGTGTCACCTCTAGGACGACATGGTTCTCAAGCGAGTTCCGTGCCTTCCTCCGGTACTTCACGGTGGCAATTCTCTCCTCGGCCGTCAGACCCTCCATAAGACGGGCGTTCTGGGTCTTGAGTGACGATAGAATGTCCTCGTCGGTGTTGTAGGACAGGAGGTCCCTGATAATGACCAGAGGGTTCCGGTTTTTCGCCTCTTCCACTATCAGGTTTTTGTCCCCCTTCAGCTTGGCAGTTGTTCTCGCCAACTCCTCCTTCGTGCTGAAGCTGAGGACAACCCTCCTGTCCTTGACTTTTCGGACTCTATCTATCTGGAGTCCGCTGTTCCTTGCATCCAGAACCTGCTGTACTCTTCCCACTACCTCTGCGCTGGTGTCCATGGTGACATCGGATGACACGATGACAGAGTGTTTTGGCTTTAGGCCCCAGGTGTTTTGGGGCGCAATCAGGGTCTCCGCATAAGTGGGGGCTCTTTCCCTGATTGCGTGGACCATTCTTCCCACTTCTTGGGTGGTCTCCTCAAGTGCCTGAATCTCCTTAGAGAAATCTCTGTCACCGTGCCGCTCCCTGTCACGTGACTCTTGCGCTTCCCCCTGCTCTTTTACTTGCGCCTGAAGCTCTTTTATTATTTGGTTGCCCTCCTTCACTACAAGAGTTTGCTCTTGTAGTGCGGAGCGCAACCAAACAATATTTTCCGCTTCTTCCACCTTCTTCTCGACCTGCCCTTCTGTCGCTTGGTTTTTCCCGCTATTCCCCTTATCTTTGTCCGCCTCCTTTACCAGCTGGTAAAGCCTCTCTAGAGCCGCTGTTACCTCCTTCTTTATGTCCGCCTTGAGGTTGCGTGAGTTATTGAGGTGGAGCTTTGCCTTATTAAGGCAGGCTCTCGCCTCCGCCGTGAAGTTGGGGTAGCAGGGCTCTGACCTTTTTAAAAGTATTTGGGTTTCGGCTGGGGCGGTACGCGCCTCCGGGGTTCGAATAGTTTGCGGGGACGTAACATTAACCGGGGTGGTGCTACCTCTTGTTTTAAGCGTAGGCTTTGTATGAGGCTCCGCTTTCCCTGCCTCCCATTCCCCTATGCTTCGCCTCACACTTGGAACAGACCTCGAGGGTCCGGCCTCCTCTGTCGAGCGCGGCGAGCCCCTGGGGACAGTCGCGCTCGCGTCGTTCTTGGCCGGTGTGCGAAACATAGCGGTGGTTTTCGAGAAGGTTAGGTTTAGTTTCATGTGCGCGTCGAGGTTAGTGGTGGTGGTTATATGGTACTTCTGTATCCCTGTAAAGGGGGGATAGGCACAGAAGTATACCAAAAAAAATATATAAAACGGTACAAGATAACAAAATAGACTAATAAACAAATAAAAGACCCTATCCTAATTTCGCTCGCGGTTTATGCGTCAAAAATGTCAATAAAACTGTCTTAAAAAATATAATTACTATCTCAATAGAGATAGTGTTACTTATTAATAGATACTAAAACTAACTACTTAACTATCGGGTCCCAGACCTCTAGTCAATAAAAAATTTTTCCTATCCTACAGTAGGTGAGTCGCCTTATTCACTCCACACACACCGCACCAAGTGAATCTAAAACGTTTGGGTATGATAATAATATAATAATAAATTAGTAAAATGTAAAAATTTTGAAATGTTAAAAATATTAATTTGGGGGGGGATCGTTTTTTCGGGATTTCTCCAGGGCCAACAGAGAGGTTTTTTCCTCCTGATTCCAACGACCCCAAACTTGGCTGGTCTACGACCTCGGGCTCCGAAGTTAGGTCCGGGGGGGTGCGGTAACCCTGAAGGGGATAAGTAAGAGGGGGGAGGTCAAAAAAGGGGGTTACTGGGGGGGTGTTAAGGTGGGTCTCCCGGCTCCAGGAAGTATATATATCTTTAAAAATAATATTATTTTAATTATGGGGTGAAAAAGTTAGGGGATGAAAATGGGATTTAGGGGTCTTATCCTAATATATGTTCCGGCTGAGAGGGGGGTTATAGGGGGGGGGAAAATTTGGTCAGAATTTCGAAATTCCCAGCCGTTTCCGAGATAATTAATAATTTATAATAAATAATTATTTTATTATGGGGGACAAAAAATTTTTTGGTAGAAAAAGAATTGGGAGAAGTGGGTGACTAGGGGGGTGCTACTGCTAAACAATAATAAACTACACAATAATACAGCAGTAATACACAACTTAAATTGTTGTTAGTTGTTATTGATGTAAACTTTGAGGGGGAGGGGAATGTTTCTAGAGGGGGGGGGGGATTCGATCAAGGGGACTTGGATTTTATGACATATACGTAGATATGATACAGTAGTTATAAAATATTGGGCGCGAGCGGTACTCGTGAGGGGGGAAGAGGGCGGGGGAAGATTTAACTAAATAGATAATTAATAAAAAGAAGGGGGGGGTTCGATAGTGTGGGTTAGGTTAGGTTAGGTTAGGTTAGGTTAGGTTAGGTTAGGTTAGGTTAGGTTAGGTTAGGTTAGGTTAGGTTAGGTTAGGTTAGGTTAGGTTAGGTTAGGTTAGGTTAGGTTAGGTTAGGTTAGGTTAGGTTAGGTTAGGTTAGGTTAGGTTAGGTTAGGTTAGGTTAGGTTAGGTTAGGTTAGGTTAGGTTAGGTTAGGTTAGGTTAGGTTAGGTTAGGTTAGGTTAGGTTAGGTTAGGTTAGGTTAGGTTAGGTTAGGTTAGGTTAGGTTAGGTTAGGTTAGGTTAGGTTAGGTTAGGTTAGGTTAGGTTAGGTTAGGTTAGGTTAGGTTAGGTTAGGTTAGGTTAGGTTAGGTTAGGTTAGGTTAGGTTAGGTTAGGTTAGGTTAGGTTAGGTTAGGTTAGGTTAGGTTAGGTTAGGTTAGGTTAGGTTAGGTTAGGTTAGGTTAGGTTAGGTTAGGTTAGGTTAGGTTAGGTTAGGTTAGGTTAGGTTAGGTTAGGTTAGGTTAGGTTAGGTTAGGTTAGGTTAGGTTAGGTTAGGTTAGGTTAGGTTAGGTTAGGTTAGGTTAGGTTAGGTTAGGTTAGGTTAGGTTAGGTTAGGTTAGGTTAGGTTAGGTTAGGTTAGGTTAGGTTAGGTTAGGTTAGGTTAGGTTAGGTTAGGTTAGGTTAGGTTAGGTTAGGTTAGGTTAGGTTAGGTTAGGTTAGGTTAGGTTAGGTTAGGTTAGGTTAGGTTAGGTTAGGTTAGGTTAGGTTAGGTTAGGTTAGGTTAGGTTAGGTTAGGTTAGGTTAGGTTAGGTTAGGTTAGGTTAGGTTAGGTTAGGTTAGGTTAGGTTAGGTTAGGTTAGGTTAGGTTAGGTTAGGTTAGGTTAGGTTAGGTTAGGTTAGGTTAGGTTAGGTTAGGTTAGGTTAGGTTAGGTTAGGTTAGGTTAGGTTAGGTTAGGTTAGGTTAGGTTAGGTTAGGTTAGGTTAGGTTAGGTTAGGTT
The DNA here is from genome assembly GCA_963853775.1 of Xanthia togata. Taxonomy (NCBI): domain Eukaryota; kingdom Metazoa; phylum Arthropoda; class Insecta; order Lepidoptera; family Noctuidae; genus Xanthia; species Xanthia togata. The sequence goes on along the minus strand of OY970798.1, from coordinate 89,765 downwards.
AGGTTAGGTTAGGTTAGGTTAGGTTAGGTTAGGTTAGGTTAGGTTAGGTTAGGTTAGGTTAGGTTAGGTTAGGTTAGGTTAGGTTAGGTTAGGTTAGGTTAGGTTAGGTTAGGTTAGGTTAGGTTAGGTTAGGTTAGGTTAGGTTAGGTTAGGTTAGGTTAGGTTAGGTTAGGTTAGGTTAGGTTAGGTTAGGTTAGGTTAGGTTAGGTTAGGTTAGGTTAGGTTAGGTTAGGTTAGGTTAGGTTAGGTTAGGTTAGGTTAGGTTAGGTTAGGTTAGGTTAGGTTAGGTTAGGTTAGGTTAGGTTAGGTTAGGTTAGGTTAGGTTAGGTTAGGTTAGGTTAGGTTAGGTTAGGTTAGGTTAGGTTAGGTTAGGTTAGGTTAGGTTAGGTTAGGTTAGGTTAGGTTAGGTTAGGTTAGGTTAGGTTAGGTTAGGTTAGGTTAGGTTAGGTTAGGTTAGGTTAGGTTAGGTTAGGTTAGGTTAGGTTAGGTTAGGTTAGGTTAGGTTAGGTTAGGTTAGGTTAGGTTAGGTTAGGTTAGGTTAGGTTAGGTTAGGTTAGGTTAGGTTAGGTTAGGTTAGGTTAGGTTAGGTTAGGTTAGGTTAGGTTAGGTTAGGTTAGGTTAGGTTAGGTTAGGTTAGGTTAGGTTAGGTTAGGTTAGGTTAGGTTAGGTTAGGTTAGGTTAGGTTAGGTTAGGTTAGGTTAGGTTAGGTTAGGTTAGGTTAGGTTAGGTTAGGTTAGGTTAGGTTAGGTTAGGTTAGGTTAGGTTAGGTTAGGTTAGGTTAGGTTAGGTTAGGTTAGGTTAGGTTAGGTTAGGTTAGGTTAGGTTAGGTTAGGTTAGGTTAGGTTAGGTTAGGTTAGGTTAGGTTAGGTTAGGTTAGGTTAGGTTAGGTTAGGTTAGGTTAGGTTAGGTTAGGTTAGGTTAGGTTAGGTTAGGTTAGGTTAGGTTAGGTTAGGTTAGGTTAGGTTAGGTTAGGTTAGGTTAGGTTAGGTTAGGTTAGGTTAGGTTAGGTTAGGTTAGGTTAGGTTAGGTTAGGTTAGGTTAGGTTAGGTTAGGTTAGGTTAGGTTAGGTTAGGTTAGGTTAGGTTAGGTTAGGTTAGGTTAGGTTAGGTTAGGTTAGGTTAGGTTAGGTTAGGTTAGGTTAGGTTAGGTTAGGTTAGGTTAGGTTAGGTTAGGTTAGGTTAGGTTAGGTTAGGTTAGGTTAGGTTAGGTTAGGTTAGGTTAGGTTAGGTTAGGTTAGGTTAGGTTAGGTTAGGTTAGGTTAGGTTAGGTTAGGTTAGGTTAGGTTAGGTTAGGTTAGGTTAGGTTAGGTTAGGTTAGGTTAGGTTAGGTTAGGTTAGGTTAGGTTAGGTTAGGTTAGGTTAGGTTAGGTTAGGTTAGGTTAGGTTAGGTTAGGTTAGGTTAGGTTAGGTTAGGTTAGGTTAGGTTAGGTTAGGTTAGGTTAGGTTAGGTTAGGTTAGGTTAGGTTAGGTTAGGTTAGGTTAGGTTAGGTTAGGTTAGGTTAGGTTAGGTTAGGTTAGGTTAGGTTAGGTTAGGTTAGGTTAGGTTAGGTTAGGTTAGGTTAGGTTAGGTTAGGTTAGGTTAGGTTAGGTTAGGTTAGGTTAGGTTAGGTTAGGTTAGGTTAGGTTAGGTTAGGTTAGGTTAGGTTAGGTTAGGTTAGGTTAGGTTAGGTTAGGTTAGGTTAGGTTAGGTTAGGTTAGGTTAGGTTAGGTTAGGTTAGGTTAGGTTAGGTTAGGTTAGGTTAGGTTAGGTTAGGTTAGGTTAGGTTAGGTTAGGTTAGGTTAGGTTAGGTTAGGTTAGGTTAGGTTAGGTTAGGTTAGGTTAGGTTAGGTTAGGTTAGGTTAGGTTAGGTTAGGTTAGGTTAGGTTAGGTTAGGTTAGGTTAGGTTAGGTTAGGTTAGGTTAGGTTAGGTTAGGTTAGGTTAGGTTAGGTTAGGTTAGGTTAGGTTAGGTTAGGTTAGGTTAGGTTAGGTTAGGTTAGGTTAGGTTAGGTTAGGTTAGGTTAGGTTAGGTTAGGTTAGGTTAGGTTAGGTTAGGTTAGGTTAGGTTAGGTTAGGTTAGGTTAGGTTAGGTTAGGTTAGGTTAGGTTAGGTTAGGTTAGGTTAGGTTAGGTTAGGTTAGGTTAGGTTAGGTTAGGTTAGGTTAGGTTAGGTTAGGTTAGGTTAGGTTAGGTTAGGTTAGGTTAGGTTAGGTTAGGTTAGGTTAGGTTAGGTTAGGTTAGGTTAGGTTAGGTTAGGTTAGGTTAGGTTAGGTTAGGTTAGGTTAGGTT
>OY970798.1:67500-85000 GCA_963853775.1 Xanthia togata | reverse complement strand
TTCTATTTTTAATTACAATATTCCTAATAATTCCTATGTATGATGTACATTATATTCCATAATATATGGTCATCATACTTTTTATTACTTATTTCTCTTTACGACTGTTTCTACTATTTTAAGACAATAGTCCATAAACTTTTTTCTTCTTTTATCTATCATAATTAATTTAATGTTTTCCACTGTTAGTTTTGTATCAATCAATTGTTCGATTTCGTATCTATCGTAACCGAATATTGGGCATTCCAGGATAATGTGGGGCACGGACTCTTTTTCACCTGGGTCGCATGTGCATGAGGGACTCTCCTTGCACTTAAATCGGCATAAATATTCCGAGAATCCCCCATGGCCGGTCAGTAGTTGAGTGCTCAGACATGTCGGCTCGAATTTACGGATCACGCCATATGCTGTAGTCACATCCGGGAAGAAGAGTTTTGTTATGCCTGCCGTTTCTCCTGCTTTGTATCTCGCATCCCATTCGCGAATCGACTCCAGTCTGAGCTGTCGCTTCGCGAATGAGACGGGAAACAGATCGTAATCCGGTTTCCTCTTTCTTGCTGCTGCAGCGGCTTCCTTTGCAAGCTGATCCGCCCTCTCGTTTCCCTCCAATCCAGCGTGTGCTTTTATCCAGAACAGAGATACTACTTTGTTCTGTCGAGATATTTCTGACAGGTTCTCGCGGGTTTCTACTGCTAGTGGATGGAGGGAGCCGAGATTAGTGATTGTCTGTAGAGCTGCCATTGAGTCGCTGTATATCCCGAATGTGGATGCTCCGTTTGTCTTGATCCGCCGCGTGGCTTCGCAGACGGCCAGCAGTTCCGCTTGGTACACGGTACAATATGTCGGCAAGCAAAGTTTGATGGCTTTGGTCTCCGTATCGCCCTCCCAAACGGAGAGTGCTGCACCAACCTTTCCACCAATCTTGCTGCCGTCTGTGTAAATTTTTACTGCACAGCCACCGTTTGCATCCAAGTCGCTCTGGTCTCTGAGGCAAGTTAGTTTTATGTCCGAGTTTGTTGCAGGGTGTGGCGCTTCAATTGCTGGCGTTAATCGCTCGATCTCCCTGTCCCCCAGTCCCGGCAGGGCCGCCCCCTTCCTGATCCTGTGTAGCGAGGCTACCTCGCATACACGAAGATCAAGCGGGAGCACACCTGCAAGGACCATTGCTGAGTTCAGGGAGACCGTGCGATAAGCCTTGCACATTTTTTGTGCGAAGCCCCTCTGCAGAGTTCCGAGTTGCCTTTGCACCCCCAGTTTTTCGGCAGCCGGTGCCCAGACGCTTGCCGCATACAAAATGATGGGTTCGATGGTCGCTGTGTAAATGGTGCGTATCACTTCAGGGTTTAGGCCCCAGCTTGCCTTCGCTGCTCTTGCGAGTTGTTGGTATATATTTATGGCCTTCCTACACACATTCGACACGTGTGACTTAAATGTGAGCTTATCGTCAAATGTCACTCCCAGCATCTTAATTTCCTTGGACACGCCAATGTCCACCCCGCCCATGCTCAGGCGTGGAGTGTCGAATTTAAGCTTGCGCGTGATTACCATTGCATTAGTCTTGTGAGGCGCGAATTTGAGCTTATTTTCGACGCCCCACGCCCGAACAAGTTCGAGGGCGGCATTGGCGTGTCTTTGCACGTCTTGTGCATTCTGACCATCGAACACCATAACGACGTCGTCGGCAAACGCCTGCACGTAGTGACCCGCGGACTCAATGATATTCAAGAGGGGATCCAGTAGTACGTTCCATAGGATTGGCCCTCCTATGGATCCTTGGACGCACCCTTTGTTGGTCGCCTTTGTATAGGTTTCCCCGTTGTATCTCACAGTTACCTTCCTCTGGTCAAGATAGCTGTCGAACACTTTGCGAATGTTTACGGGGCAGTTTGCATTTGCCAGTTGGACCCTGATCGCAGGCCACCACGCGCTGTCGAAGGCGCCCTCTATATCCAATGACACGACGGTTATTATCTTCTTCTCGTCCAGTTTAGTTTTGATGTGTTGCATAAATTTACAGAGGGCGTCTTCGCAGCTCTTTTGGGGCATGAATCCAAACTGGCTGGGGTTTAGCTTCGGCAACAGGTGGTATTTGAGTCTGGCGACCAACACTTTCTCGTAAACTTTACCCAGCACTGGTAGGAGTCCTATAGGGCGATATGATTTGGGAGTCGTATAGGTTTCTTTTCCTGGTTTCCTCAACACTATCACTGTGGCTTCCTTCCAAATGATTGGGAAATAATGTAGCTCTAGACATTTGTTGAGTACTTCCAGGAAAAGTTCTGGGTCACCCTTAATGGCGTGGCTGCATATATCCGCAGTGAAACCGTCCGCACCGGGCGCTTTTTTGGGATTGAGGGAATCCAGAGCGGTGAGCATTTCCGTTTTTGTGAACGGAGGATCGTTCTGTCCGTCAAGTGGTTGTAGGTTCACTACTGATGCTCGGTCCCTTATTTCTCGATGCGTCCGGTTATCGTTCTCCTTTAGGTCTTCCGGGTAGAACGTTTTCGCTAACGCCTCCACCGAACCTTTTGCATCCAGAATGATGCCGCCTTCTTCCAAGGGTATGTCCTCCACCCTTTTTGCCGTTCTCCCTATAACTCTGTAAATGCCTTCCCACAGGCTCTCCTTGTCTTGTCTGCTACAGAATTCTTTCCAGCTTCCGATCAGGGCCTCCATAGCTCTAGCTTCATACTCGTCTCTGGCGATTTTATAAGCGTCCACTACACTTTGTTTTCGAATCGGTGCGGCGTTCTTGATTCTACGTTTCCTAGTGGTGACTTCTTGTTTCATCTTCGCGAGCTCCTCCGACCACCATGGCAGGGTAAGTGTCTCTGTATTTTTCTTAAGTGGAATTGAAGCGTTGCAAGATTCTGTTATGACTTTATTGTAATTTTTTATGGATGATTCTAGTTTCTCTATTGTATCAATGATTTTAATTTCTTTAGTTTCTAAATTGTACTCTAATTTTAATTGTTCAAATTTTTGATGAAAAATTTCCCAATTTGCTTTTTTTGTGTTATAAGTTCTAGTAGTTCTTTTGACACTTACCCCAACTGATTTTTTGAGTTTGATGTTAAAACTAATGCCACTGTGGTCAGCGCACGTGAGATTAACGACTACTTTCCAGTCCTCCACTAGGTCCAGCATATCAATAGTGCAGGCCGTCACGTCAACAAAACTGGTGTAGCGTTTTCCGCCACGAATAGTATCAAAAGTAGGAGTGTCACCTTTGTTGAGAATATGGAGGTCCATCTCGTGAAGCGTGCCGGCCACATCGTCCCCCCTGTGGTCGATTTCAGGGCTTCCCCACCAAGTGCTCTTTGCGTTAGAGTCACCTCCGATGATTAGCCTCCGTGTTTTAACTGTAGCAATCTTTTTAATATGATCCAGGTACGGGTCTATGGGTAGGTCGGGTTCAAAGTAGTATGAAACCAATGTTACATACCATTCTTTGGTGCTTATGCTCACCACGACGATGTTGTTTGTGGTGAGCTCCGGGTGTTGAGTGACATCTAGGTCAGGGTCGAATACGGCAATAGCTGCTTTGGTAGTTCCTCCTCCAGTATTTTGGAATATCCTAACACCACGGTATGACTTCATATTATCCGACCCACCCACGTAAGGTTCCTGGATCAATGCTACTGCGACCTTCCTTTCGGTTGCTTCGATCATCAGTTCTTCTGTGGCTAGCTTCCTGCGTTGGAGGTTGCATTGGAGCACTTGGTATACATGTTTGTCCACCTTGACGCCCTTAGCAATACGCTATAGACATTCGAGCTATGGCGTCACGCTTTCTCCGTATGGGGCATTCCTGGCTAAAGGCGTTGTGGCCGTTATTTTCGAGCTTGGCCATTGTGCAGTTTCTGCAAGAGGGTGTACCTCCTGCCAGCCACTCTGGGCATTGCGCCCTAAGGTGCGGTTCTCCGCAGTGGCTGCAGAGGTCCGCTGGATCTGTGCAGAACCTCTTACTGTGGCCGTATCCAAGGCATCGCGAGCACTGTACCAGTGGTGACTGGTCAAGCACCCGGATGCGTTGGAGGTCAATGTAGACAGCTCCAGCATCGGTTGCCCTTCTCCAAATAACCGGAGATACACTGAGGACTATGTGACTGGTATGTGGATTGCGGGCTTTCCTCTTATACTTTATTTCCACTCTATCTTCGTTCTCCTTTATGTCGTGGAAGATGCCCCTATTCTGGTTCCTGAAAGCCCTTAAGATGTCCTCGTCAGTATTCACTGCCAGGACATCGGAGAGCTTCAGGAGTGGGTCTCTGTTTTTAACCTCTTCCACGAGCAGGTTTTTCCCGGACTTTTCCAGTCTTTCTTTGACCCTTTTCCTGTCTTCTTCCGTGTTACAGCTCATTATGATCTTCCTGTCCTTTCCTTTGCGAGTCCTCTCCACCTTGATCCACCCCTCCTTGGCATTCACAGCCTCTCTTACCTTTGCAAGCACGTGGTCTCCTGTATCTTTTTCGTCCTGAGACGTGACGACCACTGAGTGCAATGCATTCTGAGGAGGTGGGTGAAAGGCGGAGCGGGTTGCCGTCTTTTCAGCGTATGTCTGGGTGTTTAGGACCTGTTTATGCTGCTCTTCCATCTTTTCCTTCAGGTCATCCAGTTTTTTGCCGTTTTCTTGAAGTAACCGGCTTTGCTCTTCCAGGTGTCTGATTATGTGACCATTGGCTTCGGGAGTCTCCAGTTCGGTCTTCTCCTTTGGCGTTGTCGGAGTTTTTTCTGACGTAGAAGCTTCGCCAGTCTTTTGGAGCCTTTTGATCTCGGCGTCTGCTTCCTTAATAACTTGGAACAACTTGTCTATAGCTTCTAGCACATTACTCTTTATGTCAGTTTTTATGTTCCGTGAGTTATTAAGGTTTGTCTTGGCCTTAATAACGTTTTGTTTGGCTTCCGCTAGACGAGTCAAACGTGTAGGCAGGACCTGCCTTGGTAAAATTTGGGCTTCCGTCTTGCCAGAAGCAGGGGTCAGATGGTGTGATGCTGACGCCGCGGCTTCCAAATTCTCGACGCTTCGTCTGACGTTGGACGAGAGTGTTTGTGTCCCTGGTGGAGATCTTTTAGCTGATAGCGTCTGTGTTCGAGGGGGAGATTTTTGTTTCTCCTTTTCTTCCACCGGTTTCGTCGGTGTTCTGGCGGGCACGAACATTGTCAGAGGAGGAGTCAAGTGAGTAAATAAAATAAAAACAATAGCACAATAGTGTCTATGTCAGTCGTGGTCTGCACACAGTGTAAAGATGTGTGCAGATAAAACTAATAGTAAAATAAAATAAAAGACAAAATAGAGCCGATAAACGAATTAATATGAATAAAGCTAAAGCTTTCTGGTCAACAGTCGTAAAGAGATAATAAGTTGCAGTCCGGCTCAATAAAGCCTTCGTGTTACGCCTATAATAGTTATTTATAATAATATTTAACAAGTTAAAATTAACTGTAGTCTCTATATAGAGTCAATCTCTACTGGATTAAACCAGTCGAGTTCCTAGGATTGTGATGTATAGTCACAGTATCCCCAATCCGCAAGAAAAAATGTTTCAGGGTACCCGGTTCCCGACTTAGAGTCGAAAAACCTCAGTGCTCTATGTAGAGACGGTTTTGTGGTCTCAGCAGATAGACCTCTCCGAGCCCTTTAAGATGACACCAAGCACGGCTCCGTAGCTCAAGGGGTTCTGGAGATACAGCGTTCCAAAAATTCCGGATACTCCACAAGATGGCCGCTGAAAAACGGATATTAGCTGTATCTTCCGAACGCCTCAGCCGAAAAGTACCGTGCTTGGGCTAAAATAGAAGTGCTCAGTGAGATCTCCCCGCTGCCTGGATTTTCAGCACTGAAAAATTTTTTCCCCTGAAAACTCCTGAAACAAATTTTCCCCGGTAGCCGAAGTCCAGCCAGAGTCAATAAAAGAAACCCCAGCCCTCTACGACCCCCCGTTCCAGAGATATGGGTGTTTTAAATTGCACAAAATGGCCGCCGTAACTGTCAAAATGACTTTTTGACCTGCGATATCTCAGGTTGTGAGCGTCGTAGAAGGCCCGAGTTTGGGTTCGCTAGCTTCAGCTCGGCTCGCCCTGTCTGCTGAACCCAATTTCAGGAAACTGAAAATTTTTTGCCTGAAAACTCCTGAAACCGAGAGAGGGGGCAGGTGTTATGCCCTTGAGTTATATTCCGAAAACAGAATCGATTTATCTCAGTCGGTTCAGGAGTTAGAGCCAAGTTAAATAATCCAAGATGGCCGCCGATCTGTCAAACGGTAGGTTAAACTCCCGCGTTCTCCTCAACCAAGAGTCGTATCGAACCGGGGTTTTCGATTCACAGATAGGCCCCACCTCTTCTGTCTGTAAATACGGGTTTCAGGCCTGAAAAAGTTTTCAGCTTGAAAACGCCTGAAAATTATATTTTAACACTAAACAATAGGTGCTCCTTACTAATCCGAAAACCGCAGCTCCGTAAGCCAAACGGTTCGGGAGATAATCAATTTTTTAGTCAGTATCCGGTTTATTTAAAATGGCTGACTTTTTCAATTATTGGCGTTTTTAAGGTTACAGGGGCCGAGTTTCGGCTTAAGTGAGTCGGAATAAGGTGGAAAAACACAATAATGCGATAAAAAAGTGATTTTTTCCTATTTATAGGGAATTATTTGCAAAAAACATTTAAAATTCAATAACTTTGACAAATTTTGTCTGAAAATTTTGAAAAAATGTGCTAAAAATACATAAATTAAAGGGCTACAAGACACAAAAATAAAAAATTTGAAAAACTAAAAACAAGGGTGAAATTTTTTAAAAAATGTGGTTTTTCTATAAAATAAGATATTATTTAAAAACTATTAAAACTAAAAATCTAAATCTTACGGTCTCTATTAAACTAATGAGCGCGCACCAGGCTGCAGTTGAAGAATCTCAAAAAGTTTCCTCAGTCCGGAGTTTTGAAGGGTCAAAGTTGAGATTTTCTTATTAATATAAAAAGTTTTTCAGTAGGGTTAAAATTCTAAAAATTATGACACTCGCCTTATCTTGAGTGGGTCTAGGATGCCTCCAAATTTGGTGCTGCTGCCTCCACTCCTTCAGGTTTTTCTGTCCACGTGGTTTTCAGCGATTCCTGAATATCTCAGGAAACTGCGATGTCAGGATGACTTGAAGTGGCCCAGATGGTCGGGGGCCTGGTTGTCCACGGAACTTCGGAGAAAAAGACGGGGGTCACCGCTCTTGTTTTGGCAGCGTATGCGATTTTGCCTTTTTATAGTTGAACTTAACCTCTAAAATTGAGGTTTTTGTGAAATAACTTTTTGGGCACTTATCACTGGCACAATTTGGTGATGGCACTTTAAGCGGCTCTGGTTTCCGCATTCAAAGACACCTCACACTTCACAATCGGGCAACAAAAACCACTTTATTTAAATTTTTAAGCGCGGAGCGACCTTAAAAATGATCCGACCGCCACGAGAGCTGGGGGGGTACTGGGTTAGGTTAGGTTAGGTTAGGTTAGGTTAGGTTAGGTTAGGTTAGGTTAGGTTAGGTTAGGTTAGGTTAGGTTAGGTTAGGTTAGGTTAGGTTAGGTTAGGTTAGGTTAGGTTAGGTTAGGTTAGGTTAGGTTAGGTTAGGTTAGGTTAGGTTAGGTTAGGTTAGGTTAGGTTAGGTTAGGTTAGGTTAGGTTAGGTTAGGTTAGGTTAGGTTAGGTTAGGTTAGGTTAGGTTAGGTTAGGTTAGGTTAGGTTAGGTTAGGTTAGGTTAGGTTAGGTTAGGTTAGGTTAGGTTAGGTTAGGTTAGGTTAGGTTAGGTTAGGTTAGGTTAGGTTAGGTTAGGTTAGGTTAGGTTAGGTTAGGTTAGGTTAGGTTAGGTTAGGTTAGGTTAGGTTAGGTTAGGTTAGGTTTTTTTTTTTTTTTTTTTTTTTTTTTTTTTTTTTTTTTGGCAGGAGTGGGAAATCCTCATGGACGCCCAGACTGACTCACTGGTGAGCCAGTCTGGGCAGTGCCGGACTCTTACCGGCTAAAACCCACTCCTGCCTTTGCTCAGTGTCCCTCTGACATAATCAGAGCCCTTGTTTTTCACTTTTCTGATGGCAGTCGTTTATGATTTAATTTATTATTTTAGTCAGTCCCGCTTAAGGACATGGAGAGTTTCATGATAATCGCCTTCGTCTAATTATATACGTATCCTATACTTATCTAATACCTTCTATAATGGGTCTTTACCATCTAGCTTCTTATATACCTAATAACTTATTTACTTAGTTTACTATATTTTTTTTTGTTAATTTTTGAGTCAACCTGTGCCTAATATAATAATCTATTCTTTATCTTAATCTATATACTATATTTATGATATGGCTATTCTAATATATATACAATATATCATATAGTCATATTTTCTTATTCTATATATACGTTATTTCCTATTCTATAAATTTTTACTACTAATTTAATAAAATGTTGACCTTGTTTTCTTTTTATTGATCCTGGCAGACTCGGAACTGCTGTTTTTGTCACATTTTTCAATCCAAACTTGTCGTTTATCCCACTAAGGTATTTCCGGTTCCCAACCTGTTTTTCTTTCTTTTCCAGGCACTGCTTGTCGACCCGCGCACTCCGTGTTAGTGCAGTGCTTTGGATGTGGCTTCTCAAAGTGGCGTTCTGCTTCTTCACAACGTCAAACACGTTTGACCACAACGATAAGGTGAGTTTTCCTTTATATATGCGTGAATTTAATTTAGTGTCTACTTTTAATTGGGTCAATTTCTCACGAAATTGACTCCAATTAGCTGGTTTTTTACGGTAATTTTTGTTTGCTATGATTCTAAAATTTCTTGAGTTTTGGGGTATCTGAACATTGATTTTGAACACCTTACCGTTGTGGTTCTTACTGAAAGGAAGCGCTGGAAGGACCTCAGCAATATGCCACTGACAGGCGCGCCAACGCGTCCCATTTAAGGCGTATTGGGCACTCGCTGTGGAACGCGTTGTGGTCACTCCTGTCCCCTTTGGCCAAAACGCAATTATGGCACTTTGGAGCCTCCTCTGCCAGACGTGACGGACAGTCAGCTCGCATGTGGGGGTCACCACAATGAGTGCAGAGGTCGGCGGGCTGCGTGCACAGTTTACGGCTGTGGCCGTAACGCAGACAACGAGTGCACTGCACCAGTGGCGACTGGTCCTGCACTCGCACTCGCTGTAAGTCAATGTGCACGCGACCCGCCATAGTCAGCCTCTGCCATACAGTAGGGGACACCTGCAGAATGACGTGGCACATATGGGGGTTCCTCGTCCTTCGACGGTACTTCACCCCCAGCCTCAAATCCTCCGCAGGAATGTCCCCCACCAGATGGGTGTTTTGCCGCTGCAGGGCTTGGGTAACCTCCACATCCGAGTGGCAGGCGAGGACGTCCTTTAGGATGACGAGCGGATCCTTATTCTTGACCTCCTCTACCACTAGACCGCCCGTCTTCCTTATACGGTCCGTGACCTTAGTCAGCTCATCCCTGGTCCTGAAACCGACGACCACCTTCTGATCCCTCGCCTTGCGCAGCCGCTCGACCCTAGTGCCCTCATTTCGGGCATCGACCGCCGTCCTGAGCTTCTCAATAACCTCTTCACTGGTGTCCTGATCATTAACAGATGATACGACCACCGAGTGAAGAGGCTCTTGGATGCTCTGCTTCGGACCGACGGCAGCCATCTCCGCGAACGTGGGCCCCTGGCCAGCGACATAGCGAGGCGACTGATGTAGGTGCTCCGACAGAGTTCGTGTGTGCAGCTGACATTCCTCCAACGCCTTTTTGTGCTGCTGGAGGTTTTCCACGAGCTGCGTCATGAGCTCTGTCGGTGCGCTGGGGGCCGGTGTCAGGACCTTGGTGGCCTTCTCGGGTTCTGCTGCCCCTCCCGATATCTTGGACCTCTCCATTTCTCCCTCCTTGACCAGTTGGTACAATCTATCGATGGCTTTTATCAACCCCTCCTTGATTTCTCTCTTCAAATTTTTAGAGCTGTCGAGGTGAAACTTTGCCTTGGAGAGACACGCCTTTGCCTCCGTTGTTCGGTTAAGGTACTTAACCGGTGGCGCTTCTTGAGGCGGGCTCTCCAGGGTTCTCCCTGGCAGCTCATATGTACCTGTCCTTGCCCGTTGTGTAATGATTATTGCTTTGGGCTTGGGTTTGGGGGAGGTGGGCTCAACTGTTTTGTTTGGGGGCGTGGGAGCGGGTGCCTTTTTAGGCGGTGTTCTGGCCTTTAGTGATTGCCCCGGTTTTGGTTTTTCGGCCTCCCACTCCCCAATACTGCGCCTCACAGAGGTGCCCGACGGTGCTGGGCGAACCTCTTCCGCGCCCGATCTCTCCTCCTCAGCCCTCGGCTTTTGGGGAGTCCTCATTGTGCTCATTTTAAGGTCTGTCAGAGGGCACTGGAGTAGATGAAAACTAAATCCCTGTAAAGGGGGGATGTAAACGGAGTAAATACGTTCAGTCAGCGAAATAAAATGTATAAATAAAAATAAAATTGCGAATAGCCTCAGAGAAAAAAAAAAAAAAAAAAAAAAAAAAAAAAAAAAAAAAAAAAAAAAAAAAAAAAAAAAAAAAAAAAAAAAAAAAAAAAAAAAAAAAAAAAAAAAAAAAAAAAAAAAAAAAAAAAAAAAAAAAAAAAAAAAAAAAAAAAAAAAAAAAAAAAAAAAAAAAAAAAAAAAAAAAAAAAAAAAAAAAATTTTTTGGCAAAAAACCTGGTCTACCTTCCCTATATAGAACAGGGTGCGGAGGGTGGGCAAAATTTTTTCGTGCTAGACGGGCGTGAGAGGTGTCCAAAAAACCGTCTCGGCGCGGGCCAGCGAACTACGAAATAAAACGGGGTAGGTGCCGAACAAAAATTTTGAGTTTTGGTCAAAAAACCAGTCTTTGAAGCAAAAAATTTCGAATTTCGCCCCACCACCTGAAAACCGGCACACGGATCGCGGACCAGAGAACAGGGATGAAGGGTGAGTACTATTGAAACTATAATCTAACGCTACTTTGGCAAAAAATTTTGAAGAAACACTAACTTTTGATGATTTTGTATGAAAAATTTAAAAAATAGTAAGGGTTGTAGGGGAAACTTTTTATTTAAGGGTAGAAATGGGTGCAACGTGGTCAGTACGTAGGCGGACGCCTAGTTATGTCTTAATGTGCTGAAAGCAGCTTCAAAATCGCACTCCAAACAACGAAGATATTCGCGTTTATGTTAAAAACGTGTCCCCTAAGGTGCTTTTTGATTGTAGGCAGAAACTATAAAAAATCGAAAAGTCAAAAAATAAGGGTGTTTTTTTCGTGCTAGACGGGCGTGAGAGGTGTCCAAAAAACCGTCTCGGCGCGGGCCAGCGAACTACGAAATAAAACGGGGTAGGTGCCGAACAAAAATTTTGAGTTTTGGTCAAAAAACCAGTCTTTGAAGCAAAAAATTTCGAATTTCGCCCCACCACCTGAAAACCGGCACACGGATCGCGGACCAGAGAACAGGGATGAAGGGTGAGTACTATTGAAACTATAATCTAACGCTACTTTGGCAAAAAATTTTGAAGAAACACTAACTTTTGATGATTTTGTATGAAAAATTTAAAAAATAGTAAGGGTTGTAGGGGAAACTTTTTATTTAAGGGTAGAAATGGGTGCAACGTGGTCAGTACGTAGGCGGACGCCTAGTTATGTCTTAATGTGCTGAAAGCAGCTTCAAAATCGCACTCCAAACAACGAAGATATTCGCGTTTATGTTAAAAACGTGTCCCCTAAGGTGCTTTTTGATTGTAGGCAGAAACTATAAAAAATCGAAAAGTCAAAAAATAAGGGTGTTTTTTTCGTGCTAGACGGGCGTGAGAGGTGTCCAAAAAACCGTCTCGGCGCGGGCCAGCGAACTACGAAATAAAACGGGGTAGGTGCCGAACAAAAATTTTGAGTTTTGGTCAAAAAACCAGTCTTTGAAGCAAAAAATTTCGAATTTCGCCCCACCACCTGAAAACCGGCACACGGATCGCGGACCAGAGAACAGGGATGAAGGGTGAGTACTATTGAAACTATAATCTAACGCTACTTTGGCAAAAAATTTTGAAGAAACACTAACTTTTGATGATTTTGTATGAAAAATTTAAAAAATAGTAAGGGTTGTAGGGGAAACTTTTTATTTAAGGGTAGAAATGGGTGCAACGTGGTCAGTACGTAGGCGGACGCCTAGTTATGTCTTAATGTGCTGAAAGCAGCTTCAAAATCGCACTCCAAACAACGAAGATATTCGCGTTTATGTTAAAAACGTGTCCCCTAAGGTGCTTTTTGATTGTAGGCAGAAACTATAAAAAATCGAAAAGTCAAAAAATAAGGGTGTTTTTTTCGTGCTAGACGGGCGTGAGAGGTGTCCAAAAAACCGTCTCGGCGCGGGCCAGCGAACTACGAAATAAAACGGGGTAGGTGCCGAACAAAAATTTTGAGTTTTGGTCAAAAAACCAGTCTTTGAAGCAAAAAATTTCGAATTTCGCCCCACCACCTGAAAACCGGCACACGGATCGCGGACCAGAGAACAGGGATGAAGGGTGAGTACTATTGAAACTATAATCTAACGCTACTTTGGCAAAAAATTTTGAAGAAACACTAACTTTTGATGATTTTGTATGAAAAATTTAAAAAATAGTAAGGGTTGTAGGGGAAACTTTTTATTTAAGGGTAGAAATGGGTGCAACGTGGTCAGTACGTAGGCGGACGCCTAGTTATGTCTTAATGTGCTGAAAGCAGCTTCAAAATCGCACTCCAAACAACGAAGATATTCGGGTTAGGTTAGGTTAGGTTAGGTTAGGTTAGGTTAGACGTAGGCGGACGCCTAGTTATGTCTTAATGTGCTGAAAGCAGCTTCAAAATCGCACTCCAAACAACGAAGATATTCGGGTTAGGTTAGGTTAGGTTAGGTTAGGTTAGGTTAGGTTAGGTTAGGTTAGGTTAGGTTAGGTTAGGTTAGGTTAGGTTAGGTTAGGTTAGGTTAGGTTAGGTTAGGTTAGGTTAGGTTAGGTTAGGTTAGGTTAGGTTAGGTTAGGTTAGGTTAGGTTAGGTTAGGTTAGGTTAGGTTAGGTTAGGTTAGGTTAGGTTAGGTTAGGTTAGGTTAGGTTAGGTTAGGTTAGGTTAGGTTAGGTTAGGTTAGGTTAGGTTAGGTTAGGTTAGGTTAGGTTAGGTTAGGTTAGGTTAGGTTAGGTTAGGTTAGGTTAGGTTAGGTTAGGTTAGGTTAGGTTAGGTTAGGTTAGGTTAGGTTAGGTTAGGTTAGGTTAGGTTAGGTTAGGTTAGGTTAGGTTAGGTTAGGTTAGGTTAGGTTAGGTTAGGTTAGGTTAGGTTAGGTTAGGTTAGGTTAGGTTAGGTTAGGTTAGGTTAGGTTAGGTTAGGTTAGGTTAGGTTAGGTTAGGTTAGGTTAGGTTAGGTTAGGTTAGGTTAGGTTAGGTTAGGTTAGGTTAGGTTAGGTTAGGTTAGGTTAGGTTAGGTTAGGTTAGGTTAGGTTAGGTTAGGTTAGGTTAGGTTAGGTTAGGTTAGGTTAGGTTAGGTTAGGTTAGGTTAGGTTAGGTTAGGTTAGGTTAGGTTAGGTTAGGTTAGGTTAGGTTAGGTTAGGTTAGGTTAGGTTAGGTTAGGTTAGGTTAGGTTAGGTTAGGTTAGGTTAGGTTAGGTTAGGTTAGGTTAGGTTAGGTTAGGTTAGGTTAGGTTAGGTTAGGTTAGGTTAGGTTAGGTTAGGTTAGGTTAGGTTAGGTTAGGTTAGGTTAGGTTAGGTTAGGTTAGGTTAGGTTAGGTTAGGTTAGGTTAGGTTAGGTTAGGTTAGGTTAGGTTAGGTTAGGTTAGGTTAGGTTAGGTTAGGTTAGGTTAGGTTAGGTTAGGTTAGGTTAGGTTAGGTTAGGTTAGGTTAGGTTAGGTTAGGTTAGGTTAGGTTAGGTTAGGTTAGGTTAGGTTAGGTTAGGTTAGGTTAGGTTAGGTTAGGTTAGGTTAGGTTAGGTTAGGTTAGGTTAGGTTAGGTTAGGTTAGGTTAGGTTAGGTTAGGTTAGGTTAGGTTAGGTTAGGTTAGGTTAGGTTAGGTTAGGTTAGGTTAGGTTAGGTTAGGTTAGGTTAGGTTAGGTTAGGTTAGGTTAGGTTAGGTTAGGTTAGGTTAGGTTAGGTTAGGTTAGGTTAGGTTAGGTTAGGTTAGGTTAGGTTAGGTTAGGTTAGGTTAGGTTAGGTTAGGTTAGGTTAGGTTAGGTTAGGTTAGGTTAGGTTAGGTTAGGTTAGGTTAGGTTAGGTTAGGTTAGGTTAGGTTAGGTTAGGTTAGGTTAGGTTAGGTTAGGTTAGGTTAGGTTAGGTTAGGTTAGGTTAGGTTAGGTTAGGTTAGGTTAGGTTAGGTTAGGTTAGGTTAGGTTAGGTTAGGTTAGGTTAGGTTAGGTTAGGTTAGGTTAGGTTAGGTTAGGTTAGGTTAGGTTAGGTTAGGTTAGGTTAGGTTAGGTTAGGTTAGGTTAGGTTAGGTTAGGTTAGGTTAGGTTAGGTTAGGTTAGGTTAGGTTAGGTTAGGTTAGGTTAGGTTAGGTTAGGTTAGGTTAGGTTAGGTTAGGTTAGGTTAGGTTAGGTTAGGTTAGGTTAGGTTAGGTTAGGTTAGGTTAGGTTAGGTTAGGTTAGGTTAGGTTAGGTTAGGTTAGGTTAGGTTAGGTTAGGTTAGGTTAGGTTAGGTTAGGTTAGGTTAGGTTAGGTTAGGTTAGGTTAGGTTAGGTTAGGTTAGGTTAGGTTAGGTTAGGTTAGGTTAGGTTAGGTTAGGTTAGGTTAGGTTAGGTTAGGTTAGGTTAGGTTAGGTTAGGTTATTTTTTTTTTTTTTTTTTTTTTTTTTGTTTTAGCAGGAGTGGGAAATCCTCATGGACGCCCAGACTGCCTCACTTGTGAACCAGTCTGGGCAGTGCCGGACTCTTACCGGCTAAAACCCACTCCTGCCTTTGCTCAGTGTCCCTCTGACATGATCAGAGCCCTTGTTTCTCAGTTGTCTGATTACAGTCGTTTTCTTTTAATTAATTTTATTTCAGTCCTGTTGTTAGGACGTGGAGATTTCCTGGAAGCATTCGCCTTATTCTAATTATATTATCTTATAGTTATCTTTTACTGTATCTAATGGGTTTTTTACATCTAATATCATAATTATATACCTAATAACTTACTAAATTATTTATCTATACTGTTTATCTTTTTTGTGTTTTTGTTTTTGTGTCTACCTTTTACTATCATCATATTATTCTATATCTTAATCTTAATACTTTATTTATGATATGGCTATCCTAATATATATACAATATATCATATAGACATATTTTCTTACTCTATATCTACGTTTGTTTCCTATCCTATATTTTTTTACTGCTAGTTTAAAATAATATTGTATTTGCCTACTTTTTGTTATTTCTGGCAGACTCAAGGCTGCAGTTTTTAATAATGTTTTTAATTTCCGTTCCAGGTGCTGCTCGTCGACCCGTACACTGCTGCGGCTTCTCAGCGTGGCGTACTGCTTATTCTCAACATCAACTACGTTTGACCACAACGATACGGTATGTTTTTCTATAGTTAAGCATGAATTTAATTTTGTCTCTAGTTTTAATTGCGCCAATTTCTCACGAAATTGACTCCAATTATCTTGTATTTCAATTACTATTATTTCTAAAAAATTTAAATTGTTGAGTTTCTGGACATTAATATTGAGCACAGTATCGTTGTGGTTCTTGCTTACGGGAAACGCTGGATGGACCTCAGGAATACGCCACCGACAGGCGCGCCAACGCGTCCCATTTAAGGCGTATTGGGCACTCGCTGTCGAAAGCGTTGTGGTCACTCTTGTCCCCTTTTGCCAAAACGCAGTTGTGACATTTGGGTGCCTCTGCTGCCAGCCGTGACGGGCAGTCAGCTCGCAAGTGAGGGTCGCCACAGTGAGTGCAGAGGTCGGCGGGCTGCGTGCACAATTTACGGCTGTGGCCGTAGCGCAGACAGCGAGTGCACTGCACCAGTGGCGACTGATCCTGCACTCGCACTCGCTGTAGGTCGATGTGCACGCGACCCGCCGTGGTCAGCCTCTGCCATACCGTAGGGGACACCTGCAGGATGACGTGGCACATGTGGGGGTTCCTCGTCTTTCGACGGTACTTCACCCCCAACCTCGCGTCCTCTGCAGGAATGTCCCCGATGAGGTGGGTGTTCTGCCGTTGCAGGGCCTGGGTAATCTCCACATCTGTGTGGCAGGAGAGGACGTCCTTAATTATAAGAAGAGGATCTTTATTTTTCACCTCTTCTACCACCAGATTACCGGCTTTCCTTATCCGTTCGGTTACTTGCGTCATCTCTGCCCTGTTCTTAAAACCGATTACCACTTTTTGGTCCCTCGCCTTGCGCAACCGTTCGACTCTGGTGCCCTCGTTTCTGGCATCGACCGCCGTCCTGAGCTTCTCAATAACCCCTTCACTGGTGTCTTGATCATTGATAGATGATACGACCACCGAGTGAAGGGGCTCTTGGATGTGCTGCTTCGGGCCGGCGGCGATTTCTGCGAAAGTCGGACTTTGGCCTGCGACGTAGCAAGGGGCCAGCTTTAGTTGCTCCGACAGAGCCCGGGTTTGTTGTTGGCACTCCTCCAATGCGTGCTTGTGCTCTTTAAGGTCTGCCACAAGACTCTTCATCAGGTCTGTCGGTTCACACTCGGTGGGCCTCAATGGCGCGGATATTGCTGTGTCTGCAGGTGTGACCGCAGATGCGGGTGCGGCATGGACTTTATTGTGCTCCGACTCCTTGACCAACTCATAGAGCCTGTTTATCGCGTCGAGCACCGCCGTCTTTATCTCTGTCTTGAGGTTGCGAGAGTTGCCCAAATGAAGCTTAGCTTTATTTAGGCAAGCTCTCGCCTCCGCTGTGAGACTGGGGTACCCGGAGTCAGTCCTCTTTGGTGTTCGGCGCGTCTCCAGAGTGCTAGTGGCAGATGGTATGGCGTCACGCTTCGGGTTGACCGGAGGCTTAGCCTGTGGCTCAGCTTTCCCGGCCTCCCATTCCCCGATGCTACGCCTCACACAGGGAAGCGAGGGTCCAGCCTTCTCCGTCGACCGCGGCAAGCCCCTGGAACCCGAAGAGTTTGCGTCTTTGGCCGGAGTACGGAGCATATTAGTGGTTTGAGTGAAGGTGGTGGTCATATATAATCACTCAAAGGACACTGGCGCTAATTATAGGTCCCTGTAAAGGGGGGACAAACAAAGTAATTAAATAAAATGAACTTGTCCTACGGCCGCAAGACCGTAAGGTCAGTAATGGGTATAAAAAGAAAAATATCCCCGTCAAATGTTGCTTAAGTATACAAAAAGACCGTCAATTCCCTACCTACTGTTACCTAAATGTAATTTTGTGGCTAGAAGTGCTGAAAACAAAATAAAATTTTTGGGCCAAAATCCTGGTCTACCTTCCCTATATAGAACAGGGTGCGGAGGGTGGGCAAAATTTTTTCGTGCTAGACGGGCGTGAGAGGTGTCCAAAAAACCGTC
>OY970798.1:42500-62500 GCA_963853775.1 Xanthia togata | reverse complement strand
CGCGCTCTGCGGGGTGTGGAGCCTCCATTGCCGAGGCGGTCTGCTCGACCCTCCTGTCGCCAAGTGCTGGCTGAGGCACCCCTCTCCTGGCCTCGTATAGCGATGCCGCTTCGCGAACTCGCATATCGAGAGGTAGTATCCCAGCCAGCACCAGCGCGGAGTTCAAGGAGACCGTCCGGTATCCTTTACACAGCTTTTGTGCAATACCGCGCTGAACTGCTCCCAACTGCTTCCTAATGCCCAGCTTCTCAACGGCCGGGGCCCATACGCTGGCGGCGTACAGGATGACTGGTTCGACGGTGGCCACATATATTATCCTGATGACTTCCGGGTGAAGTCCCCAGCTGGTTTTTGCTGCCCTGGTTAACTGCTTGTGGATGCCTATTGCCTTTCTGCACACATTTGCGACGTGTGTGTTGAAAGTCAGCTGTTTGTCGATGGTGACACCCAGTATTTTGATCTCATTGGACATGGCAATGTCGATCCCGCCCATGCTCAGGCGCGGGGTGTCAAATTTCAGTTTGCGCGTTATGACCATTGCATTTGTTTTTTGTGGGGCAAATTTGAGTTTGTTTTGAACACCCCACGTCCGAACATGTTCGAGAGCGGCATTGGCACGTCCCTCGATCTCCAGCGCGGTGTCACCATCGAAAATCAGCACGACGTCGTCTGCAAAAGCCTGGCAATAGTCATCCCTAGCTTCCAGGCTCTTTAGGAGCGGGTCCAGCAACAGGTTCCAAAGTATTGGCCCCCCAATAGAACCCTGCACACAGCCCTTGCTTGTGGCCTTGCAGTACTCTTCACCTGCGTACCTGACCCTGACCCTTCGGTTCTCGAGATAGCTGTCGATGACCCTCCTCAAGCCGACTGGACACTGTTCCTCAGCCAGACGGACCCTTATGGCTGGCCACCATGCACTGTCGAAGGCTCCCTCTATGTCCAATGATATTAGGACTACAATTTTCTTAAGTTTCAGCTTACCGCGTATATGTTGCATTAGTGCATAGAGGGAGTCCTCGGTGCTCTTCTGGGGCATGAATCCGTACTGACGAGTACTCATCCGGGGAATCAGATGAAACTTGAGGCGGGCCACCAACATCTTCTCGTAAATCTTTCCAAGGATTGGTAAGAGGCCGATTGGTCTGTACGCCTTTGGGGTGCTGTAGTCGGTTTTCCCAGGCTTCTTTAAAATAATTACAGTCGCCTCCTTCCAGATCTCGGGGAAGAGGCAACTTCTCAAGCAGCCATTGAGGAGAGCCAATGCTACCTCAGGGGCAGCTTTAATAGCCTGGCAGCAAATGTCGGCAGTGAAGCCGTCTGCTCCTGGCGCTTTTTTGGCGTTGAAGGACACGCTCGCTGCCATCAGCTCAGCCATCGTGAATGGTGGATCGCATGACTCATCTTGCCCTCCAGCATTCACGACGTCGGCTTTCTCTCTGATAAGGCGGTGGCAGGAGCTGTCAGTGCCTGAGTGGTCTTCTGGGTAGAAGTTTTCCGCCAGTAGCTGAACCGAGCCTTTTGCGTCCAGTACCTCCCCGTCCTTTGCTAAAGGCTGGTCCTCTCCTCTTCCCTTGGTCCTTCCTATCACCCGGTAGATACCTTCCCAAACCCCTTCTTTGTCCTGCCTTGTGCAGAAGTTTTTCCAGCTCTCGATTTCGTCTTTGGCTGCCTCCTTCTCATACTCAACTTTCTGTTTCAGGTACTCTTCAACGACCTTCGGTCTTCGGATTGGTGCTGCGTTCCTAACTCTACGTTTCATGGTGGCGACCTTTTTCTTCATCCCCTCGAGTTTCTCGGACCACCACGGCAAGGTAAGTATATCTTTTGTTTTCTTCATCGGCATTGATGAAGTGCATGCGTCTTTTATTAAATTTGTATATGAATTTGTAATTATGTTAATGTGATCAGCTGTGTTTAATTTATCTATTTCAATTTTGTTTATTTTATTTGCCTGCATTAATTGGCCGAGTTTCTCACGAAACTCGGACCAATTAGCTTTCTTTGTATTAAAAATTCTTGTTGTTCTGTTAATTTGGATTCCTTTTGATCTTTTTAGTTTTACGTTAAAAACGATGCCGTTGTGATCCGAGCTCGTGAGGCCCTCGTCTACCTTCCAGTTGTCCACCAGGTCCAAGATATCAGTAGAACAAACTGTGATGTCAACGTGGCTACTGTATCTGATCCCTCCTCTGGTCGTGTCAAAAGTCGGAATTTCCCCTCTGTTGAGTATGTTCAGGTCTAGCTCGCCGAGAAATCCGGAAACTTCTTCGCCCCTGCGGTCGATGGACAAGCTTCCCCACCAGGTGCTCTTAGCGTTTGCATCTCCTCCAAGAATCCACATTTTGGAGCCCAGCAGTTCCTCAACGCGTTTGAGGTGGTTGAGGTATGGCTCAATTGGCTGGTCTGGCTCAAAGTAAAAGGAGACTAGTGTGATCCTCCAGGCGCTGGTTCGGATCCCCACCACGGTGATATTGTTCGTGGTGAGTTTCGGGTACTGTTCCACGATAAGGTCTTGATCGAAGACCGCTATTGCGGCCTTAACAGTACCCTCTCCGATGTCAGTGCTCTGGAAGATCCGAACGCCTCTATGACTCCTCATTACTTTGGCCCCGCCTACATATGGTTCCTGGAGGAGAGCAATGGCGACCCCGCGCTTTTCCGCTTCGATGAGAAGTTCGTTGGTCGCCAGTCTCTTACGCTGGAGGTTGGCTTGTATGACTTTATAGGGGTTTGGGTTGCCTTGGGTGCCCTTAGCAGTATGCTACCGTTGATCTAGCTATCTCATCCCATTTGTGGCGTGTCGGGCATTCCGAGCTAAACGCGTTGTGGCCGGCGTCCCCGAGCTTGGCCCTCGTGCAGTTCTGGCACTTGGGTGGCGTACCCGTTAAGAAGTCGGCGCATTCCGACTTGAGGTGCGGGCCGCCGCAGTGACTGCACAAGTCAGCCGGTTCTTTGCAAAATCGTCTGCCATGCCCGTAGCCCAAGCAGCGGGTACACTGTACCAATGGGGTTTGGTCTTCAACCCTTACGCGCTGGAGGTCCACGTGCATGCATCCGAGTTCTGTTGCCCGTCTCCATATGGTTGGCGAAACACCGACCACAACGTGACAGGTGTGTGGGTTCCTAGTTCTCCTCCGGAACTTCACCACCACCCTGTCCTCCTCCTTGTCGAGGTTGTGAAAAACGTCTCGATTCTGGTTTCTCAGTGCCTTGAGTATGTCCTCGTCTGAATTTACTGAGAGGACACTCCTGAGAATCAGCAGCGGATCTTTGTTCTTCACCTCCTCGACATGAAGGTTCTGACTCTCTTTCGCCAATTTTCCTTTCAATTTGTCACGTTCTTCTGTTGTTTGGAACCCCATGATAATTTTTCTGTCCTTTGCCTTCCTCACCTTTTCCACCTTTACCCAGCCTTCCTTAGCGTCTACTGCCTTCCGTACTTTTTCCAGTACTTCGTCCCCAGTCTCATTCTCGTCATTAGAGGTGACTACGATTGAATGAAGCGTACTTCGCATAGGGTTCGCTTTTCCGCTATGGGTCGCAGTCACCCTCGCATAAGTCATTGTAGTAGCAGCGCTTTTTTCTATTGACTCTTTATGCTGTTCTATTGTAGCCTTTAGTTCCTCCATGCTCCTGGTGTGGCTCTCCAGCAGCATCGAGTGGCTCTTAATCTGAGCCTCTAGTTTGTTATGGCTTTGAATTGGGTCTTCTAAATTCGTATAGGTGAGGTCGGCGGCAGCGTTTTTGGGCCGTGTATTTTCCTCAACCCCCACTGCTTTGATGTTTATTGACTTTTCAGCCTCTTTGACCAGCTGAAACAACCGGTCCAGCGCCTCGATTATGCCGGTTTTTATTTCGTTCTTTGTGTTCCTCGAGGTGCTGAGCAGAACTTTTGCCTTCATTAGACAGGCCTTCGCCTCAGCCGATCGATCCGCGTAACGGGGTTTCGGCGGCGAGTGTACCTGTACTAGGCTTGAGAGTGGGGGCTTTGGTGTGGGTTTAGCAGGGCCAGCCTGCACCGTCTTAGTCACTACTGGGGGCATTTTGTTCGCGCTGGAGGGCCCCGCCTCCCATTCTCCGACGCTGCGTCTCACGTTTGTCTCCGGTGTAGTCGGCTTTGGTGAGTTCTCACCTTCAGCAGTCTTCGCCTTGGTTGGGGTTCTAATAGGCTTCATGTTAGAGGTTCGCGTCGGTGTGTAAAATTACAATAAAAATATGGTAAAAGTGTATAATAAAGATTAAAAAAATTTGATATACTTGTCAATCTCTATGTAGAGTATGTCTCGGTCAGCCTTTTGCTCAAAAGAGCGGGTCAAACATTGAAAGCAGTCAAAAAACTGTCGAGAATTCTTTCAGAGTCAAAAAACCCCTAAATAAAAAATCAATTTTTGGAAAGACTCTATGTAGAGTCGTTCTGTTTAGTCCAATGGATAGCTCCCGGCAAGCCCTTTCAGATAAGCCCAAACTCGGTATGGCTACCCTAGGGGGTTTCGGAGATATCCCTACTTGAAAAATCTGGTTTTTTGCAAAAATAAAAAACCGAAATAGGTTATAAGAGGATATCTCCGGAACCACCGGTCCAAAAACCCTGGTGCTTGGGCTTTCCTCACTTGCCCCAACGAGACCAATCCAATGGACCTGTTTTCAGGCTGAAGAATTTTGACCGCCTGAAAACGCCTGAAACCTATCCTATCTTATAATATAAGTCCTGCCAGTACGGCCAGTGAAAATCCCGGCTCTCTACGACTCTCCGTTGGGGAGCTATGATCGAGTAAAGATTTACAAAATGGCCGCTGTCCTGTCAAAGTCAAACTTTGACAGCGGATATCTTCCCTCGGGAAAGCCGTAGACCCCTCGAGTTTGGGTTCCCCCCACTCGGCCTGGGCTCCACTGTTCGCCGAAACCACTTTCAGGATCCTGAAAATTTTCAGCTCCAAGCCGCCTGAAAACTTGGGGTATTCAGGACAATAAGTCGCTGATTCCAATACAAAAAACCGCGAGCTCCCACGACCAGTGGTTCGCGAGTTATGGCGGCCTGAAACTGCACAAAATGGCCGCCGAGCTGTCAAAGTTCGTATTAAAATGTATGTATCTCCGGAACCCTACGTCTCAGAGGGACGGGGTTTTGGGTTTACAGCTCGGCGTCACTTCAGGTATATCCTGAAAGCGATTTCAGCGTTATAAATGTAAGTAGCCTGAAACAGTCTGAAACCACACCACACTGAAAGATGGCTATAATCTATATGCTAAGGTGAAAAAACGAACAAAATCGGACTGGTGGTTCTCGAGTACTCTTAATATTAAAAATAAAACCTAAAAACCGGATTGCCCCTGATTTGATCGAATCCGCCAAAAATGATGTTATACGGCCCGAGTTTGGGCTCAAATAGGTCACAATAAGTATATTGGACCCTGCCCTGATGTTAAAATTTTGACTTTACTATTTATTTTTGAATTAAGTCTAAAAAACAGTAAAAATTTAATAACTCGAGAACCATGTGTCGAAAAAATCTAGAAAAAATGTCATAAAATTCTGTGGAAATAGCGCTACAATGTACAAAAAATAAAAACTTTAAAAAACAAAAAACGACTGAAAAAAATTTGAAAAAGTGATTTTCTTCTAAAATATGTTATAATTTTAAAACTATAATAATTAAAAATCTAAAACTTAGTGTCTCAACTCAGCCGGTGAGCGCGCCACGAACTGCAGTTGAAGATCTTCAGTATGGTTTCAGGAACAGGAGATATTTAGGGATGAAGTTTGTAACTTTCAACTGTCATATAAAATATGACAGCTGTCTAAAAATTCTAAATTAAGTTGCACTCGCCTTTTCTTGACACGGTCCAGGTTGCGTCCAAATTTCGTGCCGCTGACGCCACTCCTTCCGCTTTTTCAGGGCACGTGGTTTTTTGTTATTCCTGAATAACTCGCAAATGCTTTATGTCAGGATGGTTATCGGCGGTCCAGGTGATCGGGAACCACTATGTCCACACAATGCCTGTGAAAAAACAGGGGGTCACCGCTTTAAATTCGGCAGCGTTTCCGTTTTTCTGTTTTGACTTCTTAACTTAACCTCTAAAAATGAGGTTTTCGGCTGAAAACTTTCTCGTCACTATAGGCCGGAAAGATTTAGGCACAGCACTTTGCGCGGGTCACTTTTCCGCATCTAACGACACTTCAGTTATTTAAATCGGAACACTTTTTCCCACTTTTTTGATTTTTTAAGCGCGGAGCAGCCTTAAAAATGATCCGACCGCTGCGAGAGCTGGGGGGGTACTGGGTTAGGTTAGGTTAGGTTAGGTTAGGTTAGGTTAGGTTAGGTTAGGTTAGGTTAGGTTAGGTTAGGTTAGGTTAGGTTAGGTTAGGTTAGGTTAGGTTAGGTTAGGTTAGGTTAGGTTAGGTTAGGTTAGGTTAGGTTAGGTTAGGTTAGGTTAGGTTAGGTTAGGTTAGGTTAGGTTAGGTTAGGTTAGGTTAGGTTAGGTTAGGTTAGGTTAGGTTAGGTTAGGTTAGGTTAGGTTAGGTTAGGTTAGGTTAGGTTAGGTTAGGTTAGGTTAGGTTAGGTTAGGTTAGGTTAGGTTAGGTTAGGTTAGGTTAGGTTAGGTTAGGTTAGGTTAGGTTAGGTTAGGTTAGGTTAGGTTAGGTTAGGTTAGGTTAGGTTAGGTTAGGTTAGGTTAGGTTAGGTTAGGTTAGGTTAGGTTAGGTTAGGTTAGGTTAGGTTAGGTTAGGTTAGGTTAGGTTAGGTTAGGTTAGGTTAGGTTAGGTTAGGTTAGGTTAGGTTAGGTTAGGTTAGGTTAGGTTAGGTTAGGTTAGGTTAGGTTAGGTTAGGTTAGGTTAGGTTAGGTTAGGTTAGGTTAGGTTAGGTTAGGTTAGGTTAGGTTAGGTTAGGTTAGGTTAGGTTAGGTTAGGTTAGGTTAGGTTAGGTTAGGTTAGGTTAGGTTAGGTTAGGTTAGGTTAGGTTAGGTTAGGTTAGGTTAGGTTAGGTTAGGTTAGGTTAGGTTAGGTTAGGTTAGGTTAGGTTAGGTTAGGTTAGGTTAGGTTAGGTTAGGTTAGGTTAGGTTAGGTTAGGTTAGGTTAGGTTAGGTTAGGTTAGGTTAGGTTAGGTTAGGTTAGGTTAGGTTAGGTTAGGTTAGGTTAGGTTAGGTTAGGTTAGGTTAGGTTAGGTTAGGTTAGGTTAGGTTAGGTTAGGTTAGGTTAGGTTTTTTTTTTTTTTTTTTTTTTTTTTTTTTTTTTTTTTTTTTTTTTTTTTTTTTTTTTTTTTTTTTTTTTTTTTTTTTTTTTTTATACTTCTACCTCCAACATGATCGGAGCCTATGTCTACTGCTCTACTTTCATTCCAGTTCTCGCATTTTTTCCTCTCGTACTTTTATTCCTCATACATTGTCTTTCTTTCATTCATCCTCATTCAATTCTTATGGGTGGGATTCCCAACTATGCTTGTCTATATCTAACTATTTTATTTTATTTTTCTCCTTTATTTTTCAGTTCTGGGTTATGGCGCAAATAACATTGACACGGTTTTTATTGTGTTATATACATTATTGCTTATTCTAATTTTATATCTAATTATACTATATTACATCTAAAACTATTATTATTAACCTTACAACAATTTCTCCATTATTTATTATGATTACATTAACTGATTTACCGGGTTTTTTCTTTGTACATAATATTACTTACTCTATTTTTATTTCTATTTAAACATTGTATTGACTACTATTTATTTTACACTATTTTTAAAACATACTTAATACTATGCTAGTCTATAATATATTACATTATATTAAGGCAGCATATTTTCTTATTCTGTCTTGTTTCTATTTACAACCTGTGACGCTATTTCGCTACAATATTTAAGAAATTCATTTATTTTCTTTCCTGTCATCAATTCCGACGCACTCCCGGCAGCTAATTCGATACCGAGTTTCTGCTCCGTCTCATATCGCATTTTTGCGTTTATTGGGCACTCAAAAAGGATGTGCGGAACTGACTCCTCGACACCAGGCTCACAGGCACACGATGGATTCTCTTTACACTTGAAGCGTTTCAAGTATGCAGAGAACCCACCGTGCCCCGTCAAAATTTGTGTGGTTATACTCGTGTGAGTCATCTTCCGCACCACACCGTACGCTATCACCGCGTCCGGGAAGAAAATTTTTGTACCCGTGGCCGTGTCACCCGATCGATATCTCCCGTTCCATTCCTCAAGCGTCTCCGATCGGATTCTTCGCTTGACGAATGAAACAGGACACAGATCGTAGTCCGGCCTCTTCCTCGATCCCAGGGCAGCCTCCTTCGCGAGCTGATCGGCTCTCTCGTTTCCCTCCAACCCTGCGTGGGCCTTTATCCAAAACAGGGAGACACTCTTGTTTTGGATCTTACAGCGTCGTAAGGTGTCTCTTGTGTCCACGGCCAAGGGGTGGAGGGAACTTGTATTGATTACCGATTGGAGGGCTGCCATAGAATCGCTGAAGATGCCGAACGTGGTTTCACGGGACTTCAGCGCTTCCCCTGCCGCTCTTTGCAGAGCCAGGAGTTCAGCCTGGTAGACGGTGCAGTACGACGGCAAAGCAAGCTTGAGGGCCTTGGTTTCTGTAGTGCCATTCCACAGGGATAGCGCCGCTCCAACTCTACCCTCAATCTTGCTGCCGTCGGTGAAGATCCTCACAGCAAAATTGCTGTGGTTTAGGTATTGTTCTTCGTCCACCAGGCTTTCGAACTTCAGGTTCATCTGTTCGGCGGGATGTGGGGCCTCCAGCGCTGGGGCCACCCGCTCCACCTCCCTGCCCCCCAGACCGGGCTGGGGTACCCCCCTCCGGGCTCCATACAGTGCGGCTGCTTCTTGTACACGGAGGTCGAGCGGGAGTATCCCAGCCAACACTAGGGCCGAGTTCAGGGAGACCGTGCGGTATGCTCTGCACATTTTTTGGGCGATCCCACGCTGAACGGTTCCCAACTGCCTGACAATGCCCAGCTTCTCCACGGCTGGTGCCCAGACGCTCGCAGCGTAGAGAATTATGGGCTCTATGCAAGCGACATACATCAGTCGTATTACCTCTGGGTGTAGCCCCCAACTGACCTTTGCGGCTCTACACAGCTGCTTATATATTGATATTGCCCTCCTGCAGACGATTGAGACGTGGGTATTGAATGTCAGTTTGTGGTCAATCGTTACACCCAGAAGCTTCATTTCATTTGACATGCCAATGTCAATCCCACCCATGCTGAGGCGTGGTGTGTCGTATTTCATTTTTCTTGTTATCACCATCGCGGTGGTCTTGTGTGGTGCGAATTTTAGTTTATTTTTAACACCCCACGCCAGAGCATGACTGAGAGTGGCATTGGCACGCTCCTCAATCTCTAGTGCGGTCTCTCCATCGAAGACCAGAAGGATGTCATCGGCAAACGCTTGGACATAATTTCCGCTGTCTTCTGCAGCTTTCAGGAGGGGGTCTAGGAGCAAGTTCCACAAAATTGGGCCACCAATTGAGCCCTGAACACAACCCTTATTTGTGAGCCTGCTGCATGTTTCCCCACCGTACCTGATCGAGACTTTTCGGTCCCTGAGGTAACTATCCATGACCCGCCTAATGTTTATTGGGCAGTTTTCCTCCGCCAGACGGACTCTCATCGCTGGCCACCAAGCGCTGTCAAAAGCTCCCTCTATGTCCAAGGATATCAGTGTAACAATCCTTTTCAGTGCTAATTTTTGGTTGACGTGATGCATTAGAGCATAGAGGGAGTCCTCGGTGCTTCTTTGCGGCATGAATCCGTACTGACGGGTGCTCATATTTGGTAAGAGGTAGAACTTTAGGCGGGCCACCAGCATTTTCTCATATATTTTACCCAGTATAGGCAATAGTCCAATCGGCCTATACGATTTGGGGTTTGTGTAGTTATCTTTCCCAGGCTTTCTCAGGATTATGACCGTTGCCTCCTTCCAGGATGTGGGGAAGTGGTGGTGTTCTAGGCACTTATTTAAGAATCCCAAAAATTGTTCTGGGTCGGTGGCGATAGTTTGGCAGCAAATGTCGGCAGTAAAGCCATCGGAACCTGGAGCCTTCTTCGGATTGAAGGACTCCATTGATTTTTTTAATTCTGCCATCGTAAAGGGTGGATCACAAGAATCATCTTGCTCACCGGAGTTTACATTTTCGGCTTTTCGTCGAATGGATTGGTGATGTGCATTGTCGCTATCATGAAGGTCCTCCGGGTAGAAAGTTTCCGCCAATAGTTTTACGGAGCCTTTAGCATCCAGCGCATCACCGTTCATTTCTAATGGCAAGTCCTCCTCCCTACGCTGCGTCCTCCCTATCACCCTGTAAATTCCTTCCCAAACCCCCTCCCTATCCTGCTTCCCGCAGAATTCTTTCCAACTCTCGGTCTGAGCCTTGGCCGCTTCTAACTCATATTCTTCTTTCTTTTGCAGGTACTCCTCTACGACCTTCGACCTCCGGATTTGGGCGGCACAGCGGATCCTGCGCTTCCTGGTGGCGACGGTTTTCTTCAGCTCCTCGAGTCTCTCGGACCACCACGGCAATGTCAGTTCCTCCTGGACTTTTTTGGTGGGTATTGCTTGCTCACATGCTTTATTAATGGCTTTAGTTAAGTTTAGTGTTAGCGTATCAATCTGTTCTGTACTGTTAATTTTGTTAATTTCTTTTGTTGTAAAGTTGTTATCAATTTTAAATTGTCCAAGTTTCTCATGAAACTTGGACCAATTAGCTTTTTTTGTGTTAAATTTCCTAGTAGTTCTTTCTATTTTGGTGCCTTTAGATTTTTGCAAGAGGATCTTGAACATAATGCCGTTGTGGTCCGAGCTCGTGAGACCCTCATCTACCCTCCAGTCGTCAATCATTCCCAAGATGTCATTGGAGCATGCTGTAACATCTACATAGCTGCTGTAGCGTTTCCCTCCTCGGATAGTGTCGAAGGTCGGAATTTCCCCGCGGTTCAGGATGTTTAAGTTTAGCTCACCGAGAGTTCCTGCCATGTCGTCCCCCCTGTGGTCGACAGTTGGGCTGCCCCACCATATACTCTTCGCATTGGCATCCCCTCCAAGGATGAGCTTTTTGGAACCAACTATGAGCGCTATTTGTCTCAGATGATCCAAATAGGGCTCGATGGGCTGGTCTGGCTCAAAGTAGAAGGAGACAAGCGTGATCTCCCAGGCACTGGTCTGGATTCCCACCACTGAGATATTGTTTGTGGTGAGTTTTGGGTACTGTTTGACTGTAAAGTCACTGTTAAAGACAGCTATTGCTGCCTTAACAGTCCCCTCTCCTGTGACAGTGTTCTGGAAGATCCTAACGCCCCTGTGACTCCTCATTACTTTCGCTCCGGCCACATACGGTTCCTGAAGAAGCGCCACCGCTATTCCACGCTTTGTTGCCTCTATTAACAGCTCGTTGGTGGCAAGCTTCTTGCGTTGGAGGTTGGCCTGTAGTACTCCATAGTGAGTGTTTTCCGTTGTGGTGCCCTTAGCAATACGCGACAGTAGATCTGGCCACGTCATCCCATTTTCTGCGTACCGGGCAGTCATGGCTGAACGCGTTGTGTGGCGTGCAGTACTCCATCTTTGCCTTTGTGCAATTTCGACAAGCGGGTGGTGAGCCTGAAAGCCAGTCCGGACACTCTGGTCTCAAATGGAGACCGCCGCAGTGGCTGCACAGATCCGCGGGTTCTTTGCAGAACCGCTTGCCGTGTCCAAAGCCCAGACATCGAGTACACTGGACCAGCGGGGTCTGATCTTCGACTCTAACACGCTGGAGATCAATGTGTACGGTCCCGACATCTAATGCTCGTCGCCAGATGGTGGGCGAGACGCACACGATAACGTGGCCGATATGTGGGTTTCTGGTCCTTCTTCTGTACTTTACCACTACTCTATTTTCCTCAC
The DNA here is from genome assembly GCA_963853775.1 of Xanthia togata. Taxonomy (NCBI): domain Eukaryota; kingdom Metazoa; phylum Arthropoda; class Insecta; order Lepidoptera; family Noctuidae; genus Xanthia; species Xanthia togata. The sequence goes on along the minus strand of OY970798.1, from coordinate 50,600 downwards.
TATCGAGGCCGTTAAAAATACCCTGGTTCTGGTTCCTAAGTGCCTTTAGAACGTCTTCATCGGTATTTACTACCAAGACGTTCCTCAAGATCAGAAGCGGGTCTTTATTTTTAACCTCCTCGACAGTGAGGTCAGTTCCTTCTTTCTGGAGTCTATCCTTTATTTTGGCCCTTTCTTGCTCGGTTTCCAGTCCTATTATAATCTTGCGATCCTTGGCTTTTCTAACTTTCTCGACCTTTATCCATCCGTCTTTAGCGTTGACTGCCTTTCTCACTCTGTTCAGGACCTCATCACCGGTCTCTGTCTCATCCTTGGACATGACCACAACCGAGTGCAAAGTGCTACGCTTTGGCAGCGATTTTACACTCCTAGTTGCGGCCACACTCGCGTAGGTATTTCCCTGTTCCAGGAAATCCCTTTGATTGTTGATCACCTCCTTCAGTTCTTCTATTTTCTGGTTGCTCTCTACTAGTAACTTTGTGTGTTGGTCTAGTGATTGCATTATCTTGCTTGCATCCAGGTTTTGAGGGAGAGTAGAAGAAGTTGGATTTTCAACCGCCAATGTTGTCTCCAGTGCGGGCCCTTCCTTAATCATTTTTAGTTTGACTCCTTTCAGCTCCATTTCTACTTCCTTAACCAGTTGGTAGAGTCTTTCGGTAGCTTCGACAATTGCGGTCTTAATTTCCGTCTTGGTGTTTCTGGAGGTATTTAGGTTCAGCTTTGTTTTGGTCAGGCAGGCTTTAGCCTCCGCTGTTCGGTCTGCGAACTTTACCTTTGGCGGTGAAAGTCTGTCAAGAGACCTTGTAGCCACTGTCGTTTTGATCTCCTGAGTCAAAGCAGGCTTCGTTTTGGTTTTCGCAGGACCCGCCTGCGACGTCCTTTCAGCTATGGAATGGGTAGGACTGCTTTTAGTGGCTTCCCATTCCCCTATGCTGCGCCTAACATTTTGAGAAACACCTGCCCCCGTTTTTATTGGTGAATTTTCACCTTCAGTCGCCTTAGACGGCGTCCTGAAAACGGACATGTTGCGAGGTATGCGTCAAAATAACAGAAAAGAGCGTCAATAGGGACGATAGAGTCAAGAAAATATCGTCAATAGGGACGATAGAATAAAAACAAGACAGAATAACAATACAAACAATATTACTACCGTAAGTCAGAATAAAAACCTTAAAACTATACCTTATTCTAATAACAGTCAGTCTCTACGTAGACTCTACATAGGTTTTTTGGGTTCTGGGTAGTTAAAGTGACTCTGTGTGTAATAGAGTGTCAATTTTGACTGTCAAAACTTGTTTTTTGACTTTTTTCAATAATGGCTCTATGTAGAGTCTATCTGGCTATCTCAGTAGCTAGCGCCCGCCAAGCCCGATCCAACAACTCCAAACACGGGGCACCTAGCCCTAAGCGTTACGGAGAAAACCAAGTTTGAAAAAACTGGTTGCCGTCCAAGATGGCCGCCGGAATGTGGTTAAGGCGCAATAACTCCGGAACCGCTGGACCGAATTGCACCGTGTTTGGACTTATCTGGTTGCGCCCGACACGATCAACCCACCGAAATAATTTTCAGGCTGAAAAAATTTTTTGCGCTGAAAATGCCTGAAAGCCCACCAAGTCGTGAGACTGACAAAAGCCTATCACGCCAAAACAAGTCTCGCCGCTCTACGACCCTCCGTTGTGGAGATATGGATGTTTGAATTTTTGCCAAAATGGCGGTACAGCTGTCAAAGTCAGTCTTTGACAGGTGATTACTCCGGTTCGGCTGGTCGTAGAGCACTCGAGTTTGGGCTCCTCAGGCTTGCCCCGACTAGCACTCGCCCGCAAAATAAATTCCAGGATCCTGAAAATTTTCAGCCTGAAAACGCCTGAAATCCAACTGATACGAAAGGCCTTGTCCCCATAAACCTCAATATCCAAACAGCGATCCTGTACGACCTTCGAGCCCGGAGCTACGTTGGAATGAAGTTTTCCAAGATGGCCGCCCTAATGTCAAAGGTTGACTTCAGTTGGCCGCAGCTCCGTTTCCGTCTATCGTAGAGAAACGCGGTTTTGGGTGCAGTACTCGGCCCGACCTTCTCTATTCGGCAAGATAATTTTCAGGACTGAAAACTTTCAGGGCTGAAAAATTCCTGAAATTTACAATAAATATTCCCCTGTGTGTCTCCCTGGGAACCGTGGAAATCCGGGTGCTTTGCGCCCAATAGCTCCTGAGATAATCTAAGTTTAAGATGTCAACCATAAAAACCAATATGGCTGAAAAAGTCTATTTCCTGCGTTATAAAAGCTACAGGGGGCAAATTTGGGCTTAAAATAGTCGGAATATATGTTCCGGACCCAAATTTGGTGTCAAAATATTTTTAAAACTAATTGTTTTTAATTAAATTCAAAAAATTACTAAAAATATCGTAGCTTTGCAGCCCTTAATCATAAAAATCTGAAAAATATATCAAAATACGTGTAAAATAGAGTTCTTTTAAATGATTACATAAAAAATAAAATTTTGGACTTTTGATAACAAATTTTGGGAAAAAACTGAAAAAAGTACAAAATCTGTCTTATCAACTAAAATAAAAACATAAAAAATTAAAACTTAATCTAAATCTGTTCTTCCGGCGAGCGCGCAGCGGGAATCACCATAAAAAATAGGGGTCCTGCCTGAAAATTTCTCAGGACAGGGGTCCAAAGTCTAGGTCTTCTAATATTAATATCTTTGTACCTGATATCGCTAAAAATCCAAAAGATATGTCGATGGTCTTGTGTGTGTACCTCCTGCTCTCTCCCAAAAAATCAGCAACCGGAAGCAACCAATTCTGAAACCACGTGCTCTGGTTTTGAGGTTAGACTCGCAGTTTTCAGCCGTTTTCTCAGGAGTGTGAAGTCTGAATTTTCCCCGCTTTTCGTCGTTGGCTGCGTCTTCTTGAGCCTCGCAATGTAGTGCAATAAAAATTTGGGGTTAACGATCTATCTTCGGAGTTGTAGGACTCCGAAGATTTCCCAAGTCGTCACTTTTTCACTTTTTCTTTAATAACTTTTTTCCCGGAGTTTTCCAGCTCACGGGATTTTCACAAGCACTTGCGCGGCACTGAGACGAAACTTTTGATATATCGCTCAACGGTGTAGCGTTAGAAAATACCGTTCAAAAGATTTTTTAAGCGTGGAGCGGCTTCAAAAACGATCCGACCGCCAAGAGAGCTGGGGGGGTACTGGTTAGGTTAGGTTAGGTTAGGTTAGGTTAGGTTAGGTTAGGTTAGGTTAGGTTAGGTTAGGTTAGGTTAGGTTAGGTTAGGTTAGGTTAGGTTAGGTTAGGTTAGGTTAGGTTAGGTTAGGTTAGGTTAGGTTAGGTTAGGTTAGGTTAGGTTAGGTTAGGTTAGGTTAGGTTAGGTTAGGTTAGGTTAGGTTAGGTTAGGTTAGGTTAGGTTAGGTTAGGTTAGGTTAGGTTAGGTTAGGTTAGGTTAGGTTAGGTTAGGTTAGGTTAGGTTAGGTTAGGTTAGGTTAGGTTAGGTTAGGTTAGGTTAGGTTAGGTTAGGTTAGGTTAGGTTAGGTTAGGTTAGGTTAGGTTAGGTTAGGTTAGGTTAGGTTAGGTTAGGTTAGGTTAGGTTAGGTTAGGTTAGGTTAGGTTAGGTTAGGTTAGGTTAGGTTAGGTTAGGTTAGGTTAGGTTAGGTTAGGTTAGGTTAGGTTAGGTTAGGTTAGGTTAGGTTAGGTTAGGTTAGGTTAGGTTAGGTTAGGTTAGGTTAGGTTAGGTTAGGTTAGGTTAGGTTAGGTTAGGTTAGGTTAGGTTAGGTTAGGTTAGGTTAGGTTAGGTTAGGTTAGGTTAGGTTAGGTTAGGTTAGGTTAGGTTAGGTTAGGTTAGGTTAGGTTAGGTTAGGTTAGGTTAGGTTAGGTTAGGTTAGGTTAGGTTAGGTTAGGTTAGGTTAGGTTAGGTTAGGTTAGGTTAGGTTAGGTTAGGTTAGGTTAGGTTAGGTTAGGTTAGGTTAGGTTAGGTTAGGTTAGGTTAGGTTAGGTTAGGTTAGGTTAGGTTAGGTTAGGTTAGGTTAGGTTAGGTTAGGTTAGGTTAGGTTAGGTTAGGTTAGGTTAGGTTAGGTTAGGTTAGGTTAGGTTAGGTTAGGTTAGGTTAGGTTAGGTTAGGTTAGGTTAGGTTAGGTTAGGTTAGGTTAGGTTAGGTTAGGTTAGGTTAGGTTAGGTTAGGTTAGGTTAGGTTAGGTTAGGTTAGGTTAGGTTAGGTTAGGTTAGGTTAGGTTAGGTTAGGTTAGGTTAGGTTAGGTTAGGTTAGGTTAGGTTAGGTTAGGTTAGGTTAGGTTAGGTTAGGTTAGGTTAGGTTAGGTTAGGTTAGGTTAGGTTAGGTTAGGTTAGGTTAGGTTAGGTTAGGTTAGGTTAGGTTAGGTTAGGTTAGGTTAGGTTAGGTTAGGTTAGGTTAGGTTAGGTTAGGTTAGGTTAGGTTAGGTTAGGTTAGGTTAGGTTAGGTTAGGTTAGGTTAGGTTAGGTTAGGTTAGGTTAGGTTAGGTTAGGTTAGGTTAGGTTAGGTTAGGTTAGGTTAGGTTAGGTTAGGTTAGGTTAGGTTAGGTTAGGTTAGGTTAGGTTAGGTTAGGTTAGGTTAGGTTAGGTTAGGTTAGGTTAGGTTAGGTTAGGTTAGGTTAGGTTAGGTTAGGTTAGGTTAGGTTAGGTTAGGTTAGGTTAGGTTAGGTTAGGTTAGGTTAGGTTAGGTTAGGTTAGGTTAGGTTAGGTTAGGTTAGGTTAGGTTAGGTTAGGTTAGGTTAGGTTAGGTTAGGTTAGGTTAGGTTAGGTTAGGTTAGGTTAGGTTAGGTTAGGTTAGGTTGGTTAGGTTAGGTTAGGTTAGGTTAGGTTAGGTTAGGTTAGGTTAGGTTAGGTTAGGTTAGGTTAGGTTAGGTTAGGTTAGGTTAGGTTAGGTTAGGTTAGGTTAGGTTAGGTTAGGTTAGGTTAGGTTAGGTTAGGTTAGGTTAGGTTAGGTTAGGTTAGGTTAGGTTAGGTTAGGTTAGGTTAGGTTAGGTTAGGTTAGGTTAGGTTAGGTTAGGTTAGGTTAGGTTAGGTTAGGTTAGGTTAGGTTAGGTTAGGTTAGGTTAGGTTAGGTTAGGTTAGGTTAGGTTAGGTTAGGTTAGGTTAGGTTAGGTTAGGTTAGGTTAGGTTAGGTTAGGTTAGGTTAGGTTAGGTTAGGTTAGGTTAGGTTAGGTTAGGTTAGGTTAGGTTAGGTTAGGTTAGGTTAGGTTAGGTTAGGTTAGGTTAGGTTAGGTTAGGTTAGGTTAGGTTAGGTTAGGTTAGGTTAGGTTAGGTTAGGTTAGGTTAGGTTAGGTTAGGTTAGGTTAGGTTAGGTTAGGTTAGGTTAGGTTAGGTTAGGTTAGGTTAGGTTAGGTTAGGTTAGGTTAGGTTAGGTTAGGTTAGGTTAGGTTAGGTTAGGTTAGGTTAGGTTAGGTTAGGTTAGGTTAGGTTAGGTTAGGTTAGGTTAGGTTAGGTTAGGTTAGGTTAGGTTAGGTTAGGTTAGGTTAGGTTAGGTTAGGTTAGGTTAGGTTAGGTTAGGTTAGGTTAGGTTAGGTTAGGTTAGGTTAGGTTAGGTTAGGTTAGGTTAGGTTAGGTTAGGTTAGGTTAGGTTAGGTTAGGTTAGGTTAGGTTAGGTTAGGTTAGGTTAGGTTAGGTTAGGTTAGGTTAGGTTAGGTTAGGTTAGGTTAGGTTAGGTTAGGTTAGGTTAGGTTAGGTTAGGTTAGGTTAGGTTAGGTTAGGTTAGGTTAGGTTAGGTTAGGTTAGGTTAGGTTAGGTTAGGTTAGGTTAGGTTAGGTTAGGTTAGGTTAGGTTAGGTTAGGTTAGGTTAGGTTAGGTTAGGTTAGGTTAGGTTAGGTTAGGTTAGGTTAGGTTAGGTTAGGTTAGGTTAGGTTAGGTTAGGTTAGGTTAGGTTAGGTTAGGTTAGGTTAGGTTAGGTTAGGTTAGGTTAGGTTAGGTTAGGTTAGGTTAGGTTAGGTTAGGTTAGGTTAGGTTAGGTTAGGTTAGGTTAGGTTAGGTTAGGTTAGGTTAGGTTAGGTTAGGTTAGGTTAGGTTAGGTTAGGTTAGGTTAGGTTAGGTTAGGTTAGGTTAGGTTAGGTTAGGTTAGGTTAGGTTAGGTTAGGTTAGGTTAGGTTAGGTTAGGTTAGGTTAGGTTAGGTTAGGTTAGGTTAGGTTAGGTTAGGTTAGGTTAGGTTAGGTTAGGTTAGGTTAGGTTAGGTTAGGTTAGGTTAGGTTAGGTTAGGTTAGGTTAGGTTAGGTTAGGTTAGGTTAGGTTAGGTTAGGTTAGGTTAGGTTAGGTTAGGTTAGGTTAGGTTAGGTTAGGTTAGGTTAGGTTAGGTTAGGTTAGGTTAGGTTAGGTTAGGTTAGGTTAGGTTAGGTTAGGTTAGGTTAGGTTAGGTTAGGTTAGGTTAGGTTAGGTTAGGTTAGGTTAGGTTAGGTTAGGTTAGGTTAGGTTAGGTTAGGTTAGGTTAGGTTAGGTTAGGTTAGGTTAGGTTAGGTTAGGTTAGGTTAGGTTAGGTTAGGTTAGGTTAGGTTAGGTTAGGTTAGGTTAGGTTAGGTTAGGTTAGGTTAGGTTAGGTTAGGTTAGGTTAGGTTAGGTTAGGTTAGGTTAGGTTAGGTTAGGTTAGGTTAGGTTAGGTTAGGTTAGGTTAGGTTAGGTTAGGTTAGGTTAGGTTAGGTTAGGTTAGGTTAGGTTAGGTTAGGTTAGGTTAGGTTAGGTTAGGTTAGGTTAGGTTAGGTTAGGTTAGGTTAGGTTAGGTTAGGTTAGGTTAGGTTAGGTTAGGTTAGGTTAGGTTAGGTTAGGTTAGGTTAGGTTAGGTTAGGTTAGGTTAGGTTAGGTTAGGTTAGGTTAGGTTAGGTTAGGTTAGGTTAGGTTAGGTTAGGTTAGGTTAGGTTAGGTTAGGTTAGGTTAGGTTAGGTTAGGTTAGGTTAGGTTAGGTTAGGTTAGGTTAGGTTAGGTTAGGTTAGGTTAGGTTAGGTTAGGTTAGGTTAGGTTAGGTTAGGTTAGGTTAGGTTAGGTTAGGTTAGGTTAGGTTAGGTTAGGTTAGGTTAGGTTAGGTTAGGTTAGGTTAGGTTAGGTTAGGTTAGGTTAGGTTAGGTTAGGTTAGGTTAGGTTAGGTTAGGTTAGGTTAGGTTAGGTTAGGTTAGGTTAGGTTAGGTTAGGTTAGGTTAGGTTAGGTTAGGTTAGGTTAGGTTAGGTTAGGTTAGGTTAGGTTAGGTTAGGTTAGGTTAGGTTAGGTTAGGTTAGGTTAGGTTAGGTTAGGTTAGGTTAGGTTAGGTTAGGTTAGGTTAGGTTAGGTTAGGTTAGGTTAGGTTAGGTTAGGTTAGGTTAGGTTAGGTTAGGTTAGGTTAGGTTAGGTTAGGTTAGGTTAGGTTAGGTTAGGTTAGGTTAGGTTAGGTTAGGTTAGGTTAGGTTAGGTTAGGTTAGGTTAGGTTAGGTTAGGTTAGGTTAGGTTAGGTTAGGTTAGGTTAGGTTAGGTTAGGTTAGGTTAGGTTAGGTTAGGTTAGGTTAGGTTAGGTTAGGTTAGGTTAGGTTAGGTTAGGTTAGGTTAGGTTAGGTTAGGTTAGGTTAGGTTAGGTTAGGTTAGGTTAGGTTAGGTTAGGTTAGGTTAGGTTAGGTTAGGTTAGGTTAGGTTAGGTTAGGTTAGGTTAGGTTAGGTTAGGTTAGGTTAGGTTAGGTTAGGTTAGGTTAGGTTAGGTTAGGTTAGGTTAGGTTAGGTTAGGTTAGGTTAGGTTAGGTTAGGTTAGGTTAGGTTAGGTTAGGTTAGGTTAGGTTAGGTTAGGTTAGGTTAGGTTAGGTTAGGTTAGGTTAGGTTAGGTTAGGTTAGGTTAGGTTAGGTTAGGTTAGGTTAGGTTAGGTTAGGTTAGGTTAGGTTAGGTTAGGTTAGGTTAGGTTAGGTTAGGTTAGGTTAGGTTAGGTTAGGTTAGGTTAGGTTAGGTTAGGTTAGGTTAGGTTAGGTTAGGTTAGGTTAGGTTAGGTTAGGTTAGGTTAGGTTAGGTTAGGTTAGGTTAGGTTAGGTTAGGTTAGGTTAGGTTAGGTTAGGTTAGGTTAGGTTAGGTTAGGTTAGGTTAGGTTAGGTTAGGTTAGGTTAGGTTAGGTTAGGTTAGGTTAG
>OY970798.1:32500-40000 GCA_963853775.1 Xanthia togata | reverse complement strand
CAGGCAGTTGCAGCACTGTGGTTCGTTACCCGCGACAAAATCCACGCACTTTTCACGTAGATGCGGTCCTCCACAGTGGCTGCACCTGTCTGCACTCTCTGTACAAAATTTTCGGCCGTGGCCGAAAGCCAGACATTTGGTGCATTGGATGAGCGGTGACTGGTCCTCCACCCTGACCCTTTGCAGGTCAAGGTAAAGGGCTCCAGCCTCCGTCATCCTCTGCCAAACCTTGGGTCCGACTTGGACGACGACGTGCACCGTCTTAGGGTTCCTTGTCCTTTTCTTATACTTAATTGTCATGTCTGTCTCGTCCTTGTCCAAGTCCCTAAATATGTTGTCGTTCTGGGTGTAGAGCGCCTTCACCATTTCATCGTCGTCACAGTCTAGAAAGACGTCTTTTAGGACGACGAGAGGGTTTTTGTTCCTCATGGGCGCCACTATCAACCCTTTTCCTCGGCTCTCGATCCGGTCTTTTACTTTATTGAGCTCCGCTTCTGAGTCACACCCCAGAATGACCGTCTGATTTTTTGCCTTTCGGACTTTATTAATTTTTAGGCCAGTTTCCCTGGCGTCGACCGCCCTCTTCACCCTGGCGAGCACCTCGTCAGCAGTCTCCTGACTGCCCTCAAAGGTGACCGCCACCGAGTGAAGAGCCGGCCGACGCCCGGGTTTGGCTGCCGCGACGTTGGCATATGTCGGCAAGTCCGGTTTTTGTTCGCCTGCCGCTTTTCTAACGATCTCCTCTATCTTGTCAGACCTGGCGCTGACCACACCGGCAAGGTCACCGACTCTGTCTCCGAGGTCGGCCGCAGCCTGAGAGACGAACTGCACTGCTATGTTCGCCTGCTCTAGGCTCTCCTGCACGCCTTCAATCCTGCCGCCGACCTCGTCGAATTTGTCGATGAACCTGTCGACGATATCAGCACCGTTGTCAGAGCAGTTGTCAGTCAAATCTTTGAAGCCTTTAGCTACTTTCGCTTCAAACTCATTTAGTTGCGCCTTCAAATTTGCCTCCACCTTCTCCAGCCTTTTCAGGATTTCCTCGGGCGCTTCAGGTGGTGTGGGCGTGATGTTGTCTATGGTGGGCGGAACCGTTCTAGGCGCTGTCTCCAGGCCTTTTATACGCTTACTAAGCTCGAAAAGGTTTCGTAGGCATTTATCGGACTGGGTCTCCAGGAAGACTTTTATGTCTTTTCTCATCTGAGGGTAATCTTTTACCCTAGATGGTATTTCCTCGAAGGTCTTCATGACCTCCTGGAGAAGTTGGTCGTTGGATGGCATGGCGTAGGTGTTTTGCTGCCGTCTGTAAATGTCCATGTTGTCTATCGACCTTCTCTTCCTCTCTGGCCTCCGGATAAAGGTCCTGGCTGCGTCCAGCGTCTGTCCAGGCGGGCCTGCGGGGCTAGGAGTGGTGGTGGGAGCGACAGCACCAGAGGTCCCCGCCGACGACGACAATAGTGTTGCGGCAGGCGACGTAGTCTTTTGTAGTCCGCCGGCGCCGGCTCCCATCCCTCTTCCTGTTGCCGGGGTGCGAATTACGGACATAGTTTTTTGCTGTGTGTAAAGAGCACAGCAAAAGAACGGGGAAAATTGTCAAATTTAATGTATAAATAGTCAGTTTGTATAATGTAAATAATAATAAAATATAATTGCAGTCTAGTCAGTGGTTTATAGTCTGTATATGGGGGGGAGGGGAGGGGTCCCTGTATAGGGGGGTAGGGGGTTGGTCTATTAAGAATACAATAAAAACTATAAAATAAAGCTATCACCCAGATTTAACCCTGTAGATGGGGGTATAGTCAAGGGTTCCAGACTTTTCCCAAAGAATATATATATAAAGAGCTTTTTTGCTAACGAATCGGAATTCTTTTCACTGTTTTGTTGGGGCCAAAAGGTAGGTCTTTCTCTTCCGATGTCAGAGACCCCAAACTCGGCGGGTCTACGACCTCTGGTTCAGATGTTAGGGCCCGGGGGGGTGAGGTAGTCAGTATTATTGGGGGGGGGGGGGGGGGGGGATATAGCCTCAGGTTGTATTATTATTATATATAAATAAACTTATTACAAAAATAGTGGGGGTCAAATTTTAAGGAAGGGGGTCAAAAAGGGGGGTCTTGGGGGCCTATCCGAAAATAGGCTCCGGCTGAGAGGGGGGTTATAGGGGGGGGGGAAATTTCGTTAAAATTTGGATATTCCCAGCCGTTTCCGAGATAGGGTGGGGATTGTAAAAAAAAATTTTAGGGTGGGGGATTTAACTTGGAATTTTTAAATTAAATTGTGAAGTATTTTTAATATTTAGTAATTATTCAGAAAGGATATAGATTAATTTTTTAGGTTATACACCGGACTAAAAAAGGGGGGGGGGGGTAAATAAAATTATATATTTAAAATTAATTAGAAAGGGGGCAAATGCAGGGATGTGACCTGTGGAGACTATGGGAGGGGGGGGGGGTAAATTAAATAATATATTTTTAAAAAAAAAATTAGAAAGGGGGCAAATGCAGGGATGTGACCTGTGGAGACTATGGGAGGGGGGGGCGGGGGGGGATTTATTTTATTTATAATTAATTAAATAAAAATAAAAATAAAAGCAAGAGGGGCTAAGCAAGGAGAGCGGCCTGTGAAGACTGGGGGGGGGAGGTCAAATTTAAATTAAACAAAATAATTTTTATATTAACAAATAAAGATAAAAGTATAATTAAAAAGGGGCTAGGCAGAGCCCGTGGAGCGCTGCTGTGTGTGTAGCTTGGCAAGTTACAGACTATGGTAAAATAAGGGGGGGGGGGGGTGAGGGGGTAGAAGGGGGAATTTGCAAAACCTTAAATTATTAAAACAAGGGGGGGGATCGAGAGAGGGTAGCCTGGGGATTAGACGGTATATTCTATTAGAATAGAATATACCAGGGAGGGGGTTAAAAACGGGCTATCTAGCACCGTTCCGGAGTTATAAGCCTTTTAAAATTTTAAAAAGTCCTGGGTTTGATTCCCGGTTGGTGAACTTGACTAAATTTGCAACATAAATAGTGATTAAAAAATAAAAAATTTACACAGTTCAGTGGGATAAACAAAAACAGTAAGTTCCGACTAGGACTGATCGGCTCCAGAAAAACTTTACATTCGGGAACAAAAACAGGGCGGGATTGATGTGACGTAGTTGTTTTTCTTTCGTCAACAAAGTTACTTGTTCAATTCACGCCCTATGCCTGTTCCGCTACAGGAGTCAGTAGTTTTGGTCCTATTTAAGGCGCGTGGGTTTTGAGGGTCTCGGGTTTAAGAGGGAGAGCCACCTGTTCCCCCGACCTATGTTTTGGATTTTTCGGTTCAGGGGTTAGGGTGTAAAAAGGCCGCCAAGGGGTTGTTTGTAACTCAACGAACCGCAAATGCTGTTGTTTTACTCCTTCCCCTGCCCCGAAAAATCCAAAACTCAGCTGAGAGGTGGGTTGGACCCGTTATTTTACCCTCTCAAAAATAAGCGCACACAGCACCCTTATTCAACCCCCTATAGTGCAATTTTGGGATTGTTCACAAAAATCGCCCCACTAAACTTAAAATTAACCTATCTATAACTATCCTAAAAAATACAAAAAGCGGCTGCTTATGTGGTAAGACCCTTAATTTATGATATTTAACTATTTCTAGAATTTACGGGGTTGAAATAACCAACCCCCGATTTTTTTAAACTTTAAAAACTAAATATCTACAAAACTACTGGACCTATATTTACAAAATTTTAAAACTAACTAGAATCTACTTACACTAATTTTTAGAGTCCATAAAAATAGCACGTTACCGCTTTAGTTTTCCCGGAAAAAAATCCTGAAAATAACGGGATTTTTGCAGCCGTGTTTTGAGGGTCTTCCACTGGGAATTTTCCAAAAAACTTTTGGTCTCCCGGCTCCTCGTCCGTGTCGCCTCAGGGTTAGGTTCCTGGATCCTGTCCGAACCCTCGGGAACTCCAACCACGTTACACGTGGTGTTCCGTTATTGGTGGTTTTCTCCGGAACCCTTGGTCGGAAAAATCCGAGTGAGGTATCCGGAGAAAGGTCCTCGCGCAGCGCACCTGGCTGCAGTCACTGATTTTCAGACGCCCACTCAAAATCGAGCAGCGTCTCGTCTTAAACGTTTTGGAACTTGGTTTTTCACTTTTATTTCCACGAGTTTTCACTTTTCACACAAAGTTTTTTCAGATTCACGTGCGCCTTCGCAGCCCGGTTCTAATGGTGTATCACACGGGTACTTTCGCGCGAAAAAACCTATTTTCGCGATTTTTCGTGCGCGGAGCAGCTTTAAAATGATCTGATCGCGGCGGGGGGTGCCGTGAGACTGGGTTAGGTTAGGTTAGGTTAGGTTAGGTTAGGTTAGGTTAGGTTAGGTTAGGTTAGGTTAGGTTAGGTTAGGTTAGGTTAGGTTAGGTTAGGTTAGGTTAGGTTAGGTTAGGTTAGGTTAGGTTAGGTTAGGTTAGGTTAGGTTAGGTTAGGTTAGGTTAGGTTAGGTTAGGTTAGGTTAGGTTAGGTTAGGTTAGGTTAGGTTAGGTTAGGTTAGGTTAGGTTAGGTTAGGTTAGGTTAGGTTAGGTTAGGTTAGGTTAGGTTAGGTTAGGTTAGGTTAGGTTAGGTTAGGTTAGGTTAGGTTAGGTTAGGTTAGGTTAGGTTAGGTTAGGTTAGGTTAGGTTAGGTTAGGTTAGGTTAGGTTAGGTTAGGTTAGGTTAGGTTAGGTTAGGTTAGGTTAGGTTAGGTTAGGTTAGGTTAGGTTAGGTTAGGTTAGGTTAGGTTAGGTTAGGTTAGGTTAGGTTAGGTTAGGTTAGGTTAGGTTAGGTTAGGTTAGGTTAGGTTAGGTTAGGTTAGGTTAGGTTAGGTTAGGTTAGGTTAGGTTAGGTTAGGTTAGGTTAGGTTAGGTTAGGTTAGGTTAGGTTAGGTTAGGTTAGGTTAGGTTAGGTTAGGTTAGGTTAGGTTAGGTTAGGTTAGGTTAGGTTAGGTTAGGTTAGGTTAGGTTAGGTTAGGTTAGGTTAGGTTAGGTTAGGTTAGGTTAGGTTAGGTTAGGTTAGGTTAGGTTAGGTTAGGTTAGGTTAGGTTAGGTTAGGTTAGGTTAGGTTAGGTTAGGTTAGGTTAGGTTAGGTTAGGTTAGGTTAGGTTAGGTTAGGTTAGGTTAGGTTAGGTTAGGTTAGGTTAGGTTAGGTTAGGTTAGGTTAGGTTAGGTTAGGTTAGGTTAGGTTAGGTTAGGTTAGGTTAGGTTAGGTTAGGTTAGGTTAGGTTAGGTTAGGTTAGGTTAGGTTAGGTTAGGTTAGGTTAGGTTAGGTTAGGTTAGGTTAGGTTAGGTTAGGTTAGGTTAGGTTAGGTTAGGTTAGGTTAGGTTAGGTTAGGTTAGGTTAGGTTAGGTTAGGTTAGGTTAGGTTAGGTTAGGTTAGGTTAGGTTAGGTTAGGTTAGGTTAGGTTAGGTTAGGTTAGGTTAGGTTAGGTTAGGTTAGGTTAGGTTAGGTTAGGTTAGGTTAGGTTAGGTTAGGTTAGGTTAGGTTAGGTTAGGTTAGGTTAGGTTAGGTTAGGTTAGGTTAGGTTAGGTTAGGTTAGGTTAGGTTAGGTTAGGTTAGGTTAGGTTAGGTTAGGTTAGGTTAGGTTAGGTTAGGTTAGGTTAGGTTAGGTTAGGTTAGGTTAGGTTAGGTTAGGTTAGGTTAGGTTAGGTTAGGTTAGGTTAGGTTAGGTTAGGTTAGGTTAGGTTAGGTTAGGTTAGGTTAGGTTAGGTTAGGTTAGGTTAGGTTAGGTTAGGTTAGGTTAGGTTAGGTTAGGTTAGGTTAGGTTAGGTTAGGTTAGGTTAGGTTAGGTTAGGTTAGGTTAGGTTAGGTTAGGTTAGGTTAGGTTAGGTTAGGTTAGGTTAGGTTAGGTTAGGTTAGGTTAGGTTAGGTTAGGTTAGGTTAGGTTAGGTTAGGTTAGGTTAGGTTAGGTTAGGTTAGGTTAGGTTAGGTTAGGTTAGGTTAGGTTAGGTTAGGTTAGGTTAGGTTAGGTTAGGTTAGGTTAGGTTAGGTTAGGTTAGGTTAGGTTAGGTTAGGTTAGGTTAGGTTAGGTTAGGTTAGGTTAGGTTAGGTTAGGTTAGGTTAGGTTAGGTTAGGTTAGGTTAGGTTAGGTTAGGTTAGGTTAGGTTAGGTTAGGTTAGGTTAGGTTAGGTTAGGTTAGGTTAGGTTAGGTTAGGTTAGGTTAGGTTAGGTTAGGTTAGGTTAGGTTAGGTTAGGTTAGGTTAGGTTAGGTTAGGTTAGGTTAGGTTAGGTTAGGTTAGGTTAGGTTAGGTTAGGTTAGGTTAGGTTAGGTTAGGTTAGGTTAGGTTAGGTTAGGTTAGGTTAGGTTAGGTTAGGTTAGGTTAGGTTAGGTTAGGTTAGGTTAGGTTAGGTTAGGTTAGGTTAGGTTAGGTTAGGTTAGGTTAGGTTAGGTTAGGTTAGGTTAGGTTAGGTTAGGTTAGGTTAGGTTAGGTTAGGTTAGGTTAGGTTAGGTTAGGTTAGGTTAGGTTAGGTTAGGTTAGGTTAGGTTAGGTTAGGTTAGGTTAGGTTAGGTTAGGTTAGGTTAGGTTAGGTTAGGTTAGGTTAGGTTAGGTTAGGTTAGGTTAGGTTAGGTTAGGTTAGGTTAGGTTAGGTTAGGTTAGGTTAGGTTAGGTTAGGTTAGGTTAGGTTAGGTTAGGTTAGGTTAGGTTAGGTTAGGTTAGGTTAGGTTAGGTTAGGTTAGGTTAGGTTAGGTTAGGTTAGGTTAGGTTAGGTTAGGTTAGGTTAGGTTAGGTTAGGTTAGGTTAGGTTAGGTTAGGTTAGGTTAGGTTAGGTTAGGTTAGGTTAGGTTAGGTTAGGTTAGGTTAGGTTAGGTTAGGTTAGGTTAGGTTAGGTTAGGTTAGGTTAGGTTAGGTTAGGTTAGGTTAGGTTAGGTTAGGTTAGGTTAGGTTAGGTTAGGTTAGGTTAGGTTAGGTTAGGTTAGGTTAGGTTAGGTTAGGTTAGGTTAGGTTAGGTTAGGTTAGGTTAGGTTAGGTTAGGTTAGGTTAGGTTAGGTTAGGTTAGGTTAGGTTAGGTTAGGTTAGGTTAGGTTAGGTTAGGTTAGGTTAGGTTAGGTTAGGTTAGGTTAGGTTAGGTTAGGTTAGGTTAGGTTAGGTTAGGTTAGGTTAGGTTAGGTTAGGTTAGGTTAGGTTAGGTTAGGTTAGGTTAGGTTAGGTTAGGTTAGGTTAGGTTAGGTTAGGTTAGGTTAGGTTAGGTTAGGTTAGGTTAGGTTAGGTTAGGTTAGGTTAGGTTAGGTTAGGTTAGGTTAGGTTAGGTTAGGTTAGGTTAGGTTAGGTTAGGTTAGGTTAGGTTAGGTTAGGTTAGGTTAGGTTAGGTTAGGTTAGGTTAGGTTAGGTTAGGTTAGGTTAGGTTAGGTTAGGTTAGGTTAGGTTAGGTTAGGTTAGGTTAGGTTAGGTTAGGTTAGGTTAGGTTAGGTTAGGTTAGGTTAGGTTAGGTTAGGTTAGGTTAGGTTAGGTTAGGTTAGGTTAGGTTAGGTTAGGTTAGGT
>OY970798.1:5000-27500 GCA_963853775.1 Xanthia togata | reverse complement strand
ACTGACCTTGGCGGCTCTCGATAATTGCTGGTAAACACCGAGTGCCTTTTTGCATACATTGGTTGTATGGCTGTTAAAGGTCAGTTTGGAGTCCACAGTGAGTCCCAAGATTTTTATTTCGGAGGACATTACAATGTCGATCCCCCCCATGGTCAGGCGTGGCGTGTCATATCTAAGCTTTCTGGTGAGTACCATGGCGCACGTTTTGTGCGGCGCAAACCTGAGCTTATTTATGACGCCCCACGCCCGAACATGTCCGAGAGCGGCATTGGCTTGTCTCTCAATATCCAGGGCTGACTCTCCCGAAAACACCAGGACCACGTCGTCCGCAAAGGCCTGACAGTAGTCACCCCTCTGCGTGAGACTCTCCAGTAACGGGTTAAGTAGGAGATTCCATAAAATGGGGCCGCCTATTGATCCCTGGACACACCCTTTGCTAGTGCTTTTTGCAAACTCATGGCCAGCATACCTTACCCGGACCTTGCGGTCGCTTAGGTAGCTGGCCAGCATCCTCCTAAGGTTTGCAGGGCACTTCTCTTCCGCCAGTCTGACCTTTATGGCCGGCCACCACGCACTGTCAAAGGCTCCCTCTATATCAAGTGAGACCATCGTGATGAGCTTTCTCTCTTGGAGTTTGCCTCTCACGTGGGCTATCAAGTCATAGAGGGAGTCTTCCGTGCTTCGCTGTGGCATGAAGCCGTACTGGCGGGGACTTATTCGGGGCGCCAGGTACCAAAGCAGCCTTCTAATCACCATTTTCTCCAATATCTTACCCATCACTGGCAGTAGTCCAATCGGTCTATAGGACTTGGGACTGGTATAATTGTCCTTTCCTGGTTTCCTCAGCACCACAACGGTGGCCTCTTTCCAGGCTGTGGGGAAATGCGTCAGTTGCCAGCACTTATTGAATACTGCCAGGTGCAGCTTCATGTCCAGGTATATGACCCGCCGGCAGATATCGGCCGTGAAACCGTCCACTCCGGGTGCCTTTTTGGGGTTGAAGCTCTCCGTCGCGAACCTTAGCTCCTCCGTCGTAAACGCCGGGTCATGGGTCTCATTATGGCTCCAGTCGTTTATTCGGTCTGCAAGAGCTCTGGTCCGACGATGGTCTGAACTATCATCCTCCTCTGCATCTTCCGGGTAGAATATTTCCGCCAGTACTTTCGCAGATCCCTCCTGACCTGCTTCCCTTCCATTCCAGACCAGTGGCAGATCCTCTTGCCTTTTTGTTGTGTTCTTTATTACCCTATAAATACCCTCCCAGACACCCTCCCTGTTCTGTTTCTGGCAAAAACTCTTCCAACTCTCTGTGGAGCATTTCTTGACTTCTAGCTCATATTTTTCCTTTTGTTCCAGGTACAACGCGACTACGCCTTCTCTGCGCGACGGCGCCGCGCACCGGATTCTTCTCTTCCTGGTAGCGACATCATGCTTCATCGCTTCGAGTTCTTCGGACCACCACGGCATAGTAAGTATTTGGTTTTCCTTTTTCTTAGGTATAGCATCATTACATGCTTCTGTTATTACTGATGTGTATTTACTAATTGTATCGTCTAAATGTTCCTTATTATCTATCTCCTGTATTTGTGCTGTATTGATTCTATTATCTATTTTCAATTGGTTCAATTTTTCATCAAATTTTTCCCAATTGGCTTTCTTTGTGTTGTATTTCCTCGTTGTTCTATTAATGTTTACACCCTTCCCCTTTTTTAGTTTAATTTTAACTATTATGCCGTTGTGGTCCGAGCTCGTTAGGTCTTCAGCAACTGTCCATTCTTCTACCAGGTCAAGCAAGTCCTCTGTACACAGCGTCACGTCGACATGGCTTGTTAGTCTACGTCCTCCTCTGACTGTGTCAAAAGTGGGTTTGTTCCCGCGGTTCAGAACATGAAGATTTAGCTCCCCGATCATTCCCGTCAAATCGTCCCCTCTGTCGTCGATGGCACTGCCACCCCACCACACACTCTTGGCGTTGGCATCCCCTCCAATGATGGCTTTCCTGGGTTTAAGCTCATTCATCGCTGCTGTTAAGTGGTCCAAGTATGGTCCTATGGGTTGGTCGGGCTCGAAGTAGTACGAGACGGCCAGCATCTCCCATGTGCTCGTCCGCAGTTTCACCACCACGATGTTGTTGGTAGTGAATCTGGGGCACTGTATGACGTCGACATCATAATTGAATACGACTATCGCGGCCTTTACTGTGCCCCCACTGCCATCCGAGTTCTGGTAAACCCTGGCCCCCCCGTACGGCTTCATTGCCTTTATACCACCCACATACGGCTCCTGGACCAGTGCGATGGATACCTTGCGTTTTTTAGCCTCGAGCATAAGCTCGTTGGTAGCCAATTGTTTACGCTGGAGGTTAGCCTGCGCCACGATGTATTCCTGAGAATCTGCCGTTCTTGTTACCCCCGGGACCACCTTAGCAATATGCTATTGCGGATCGTGCTAGTGCATCCCATTTCCTGCGCACCTGGCAGTCATGACTGTAGACCGTATGCCCCGTGTCTGCATTCTTTTCTTTGATGCAGTTTTTGCACGTCGGCCTGTCACCCGCTGCCAGCCCGGGACACTCGGCCTTTAGATGCGGCCCCCCGCAATAGTTGCACAGGTCCGCAGGCTCCGTACACAGTTTTCTGCCATGACCATAGGCCAAGCACCTGGTGCACTGCACCAGTGGCGTTTGGTCGAGCACCTTTACGTACTGAAGGTCAATGAAGACCCTGCCGGCCGCGGTAAGCCTCTGCCACATTTTTGGTGTCACCTCGAGGACAACATGGTTCTCTAGCGAGTTCCGTGCCCTCCTTCGGTACTTCACGTTGGCAGTTGCCTCCTCGGCCGTCAGGCCCTCCAGCAAGCGAGCGTTCTGGACCTTTAGAGCTGTCGAGATGTCCTCATCGCTATTATAGGACAAGAGGTCCTTGATGATGATAAGTGGGTTCCTGTTCTTAGCTTCTTCCACTTTAAGGTTTACATCCTTTTTGAGTTGGGCAGTCGTTTTTTCCAACTCTTCCTTGTTGCCAAAACTTAGGATGACCCTCTTGTCCTTGATTTTTCGGACCCTCTCGATCTGCAGGCCACTGTGCTTTGCATCCAGTACTTGCTTCAGTCGTCCTACCACTTCCGTGCTAGTGTCCATTGCGACTTCGGACGACACAATGACCGAGTGTTTCGGTTTTTGCACCCAGCTATTTTGGGGTGCCATCAGGGCCTCCGCGTAAGTGGGAGCCCTCTCCTTGATTTCGGAGATCGTTTTTCCCATTTCTTGGGTGGTCTGCCCTAGCGCCCGAATTTCTCGAAGAACATCCCCGTCATTGTGTCGTTCTTTGTCGCGTGCCTGTTGTGCCTCCTTCTGTTCCTTCATTGACTCTTGTAGTTGCTTTATCATCAGGTTGCCCTCCTTCACTATGCGAGCTTGCTCTTCTAATGCGGAGCGCAACCAGGTGATATTTTCTGGGTCCTTAGGTTTCCCCTCGACCATTTGACCCTCCGGAGCCTTCGGTTGACCTTGGCCACCTTTGGCCTTATCCGCCTCTTTAACTAAGTAGTATAGCCTGTCTATGGCCACTGTCACCTCCTTTTTTATTTCGGCCTTAAGGTTCCGCGAGTTGTTGAGGTGGAGCTTTGCCTTATTTAGGCAGGCCCTCGCCTCCGCGGTGATGTTAGGGTAGCTTATAGGCTCGGCTTTTCTCAGGAGTATGGGACTATTCGCCGATGTACGACGCGACTCCAGGGTGCTGGTGGAGGGAACCGGAGCAGCGCCAAGTTTTGGGACTTCCTGGGGTTTGGTCTGAGACTCGGCTTTGCCAGCCTCCCTTTCCCCTATGCTTCGCCTTACACAAGGAAGCGAGGGTCCAGCCTCCTCTGAAGACTTTGGCGAGCTCCTAGATCCCGGCGAGCTAGCTTCCTTTTTGGTTGGCGTACGGAACATGGCAGTGGCCTGCGTGAAAGTTAAGTTACTCATACGTAGGCAGTCGAGATCACTGTTAATATAACTGTTTCCCTGTAAAGGGGGGATAGCAGAAATATTCCAGCAAGACAAAACAATACAAGTTAAAATAAAGTCCTATCCCAAGCCGCGGGCCGTTATGTCAATTATTTGTTGTATTGACGTGTAAATAGTAGCTCAATAAAACTAAAATTACACTCAACACAAGAAATTTGTCTGCTAAAAATAAAAAATAAAAAATATATAAAACTTTCGGGTCCCAGACCTTTAGTCAAAATAGCCTATTCTATTGCTACTTTGTCAAAGAATGACAGTCACACTATTTTCTGCAGAAGAAATAGTCGAGAAGTTCTTTAAAAATATGATAAGATAGTTACTTTATGTGAAGTCAGTTCTCTATTGTAGAGTAAGTCACTGTAAATATGTCAAAACACAGGTTACTAGTGCTATAAAATTAATTTTTTCAACAAAAATGGACCCAATGGACGCCCTGGAGGACCCCAAAATCAGGAGTTAGATCAGATCTCAATTTAGAGATCAGTGGCACGAGGACGACCACAGTTTTGCTATATAATTACCTAAACATACATTTACACAAATTAATCTGTATCTTAAAGACGCTCTAAATGGAGTCCGTCCTTAAAACTATAAATAAAAGATTTAAAAATAATTAAAACTAGTCTGGCTATGCAGAGAACGCACCAATACTTCTCCAATGTACTTGATTTTATATTTGCTAGAGAGCCTAATGTCTGCTCTATCCGTACCGCGAGAGCCAGAAGGAGCCAGAAGAAAAAATATATAAATAATATAAATGATTTTAAAAGGGGGCAATTTTCAAGGATTCCTTTGGAGCCAAGTGGGAGATCTTTTCGTTCTGATTGCAACGAACCCAAACTCGGTTGGTCTAGGACCTCCGGTTCAGAAGTTAAGTCCCGGGGGGGTGAGGTTAAATTTTTAGAGGGGAGGGGGGAAATTTAAGGGTATCAGCGGAAGAGTCTGGAGTATCAGGGGAGGGGTATGGGGTATCAGGGGAGGGGTTCTGAGGTCACAAGGAAAGTAGAGGGGGTCTCGGGGATCACCTAGGTCACGTGGGAGGGGACCTCGGGGTTTTAGTGATATAAAGGGAGCTGTATAGATTGCCTAATTATATAAATATGGGTACTATGCAATATTTGGGGTTCAAAAGTGGGGTTCAAAAAAATGGGGGTCTGGGGGTCTTATATGAATGTAGATCCTAGCTGAGAGGGGGGTTAGTGGGGGGGGGAAAATTTTGTCCAAATTTCGAAATTCCCAGCCGTTTCCGAGATAATAGGGGGACAAGAAATTTCGGGGGAAGGGAGAAATGGGGTACCAAACTGGGTGGCTAAGGACTGCTGCAGCATACAAATATATTGTGGTATAATTATAGTGTAGGCGGGCGGAGAGCGAGGGGGGGCGGAGGGGGGGGATTTAAATTTGATGGGTTATAACGTATACGTATTATATAATTATAATTAATGATAACGGTGATAACGTACGATAATATTACTAGTCCGCGGAAGGTGCTGGGTGAGAACCGGGGGGGGGGGGGGGGGGGGGATTTATATATGAGAGCAGATTTTTTAAAGAACAAGGGGGGGATCGGGAGAGGGTGGCCAGGGGATCAAACGGTATATTCTATAGATAGAATATACCAGGGAAGGGGTTAAAAATGGGCTATCTGGCTCCGTTTCCGAGATATGAGCGTTTTAATATTATCTAAGGTCCCGGGTTTGATTCCCGGTTGGTGAAAACAAAAAATTTTTAAAAGAATTTTACTTTAAAGACAAAATTAATTTAATAGTGTGGTTGCAAAAGGTTGAAATAAATATCTATATCTATGTAAATTTAATTAAAATAATTTCTGTTTAGGGTAAAACTATGGGTAATTATATGGGGAGAAGCAAATGTGGGGAGATTCTCTTAAAACTACGTAAAGTTACCCCGAATTTTTTATAGGATAGTCGTAGAGGGTTGGGGTAAATTTCTATAGGTAGCCCCTAAGGAGAAAACTAAAAGTTTTTTACAATTTTTGCTCTAGGACTTCCCGTTTCGAAGCTATAGCCCCTACCATTCAACTTGTAAACAAGTTGGAATGCGGAAAAATTCCGCGATCTGGGAGAGGCTATAGCTAGCAAACTATGCTATGTATTTTCCTGAAATTTTTTCTATTCAAACACTATCAGCTGAAGGCTGCTATTTCTATTACAAAAAACACAAAAAACTATAAATAAGTTAGTATTTCCGTTTTTCTTTTCCCCAATAAACAAAATTATCTTGCGGGCGGAAATTTTTTACACGTTCACAAAATTTTGAATAAATCCTAAAATTACTGTCCAAAAATTCGGGTTTTTTCGTATCCGGGTTAAGTGGCGTTCCGGCTATCTTCCCTGAGAGTTTCAGGCCAGGTCGTCACTGAAGATTTTGATTTTTTATGTTCGGAAAAACTTTTGTACTTTTTGACGTACGCATAGGAAGTTTGTACTCACAATATTATGGTTTTCCTTTACTTGAATGAAAATTTTTAAAGTACCTCTAGGGTCCTTTTTCCGTTCTCTTCCTCCAGAAGTGGTCAGCTATAAATTGTTATCCCTGGATCGGGACTCCGTCGCATGAAAAGCTGGAATTTTCTTGTATTTCCGCGCGCCTGCGCGGAAAAATTCGGGACTTTTTCCGGGTTCCAAGATCTTGATGAGGCGATCCTGATAGCCTTTTAAAAAGGGTAGGTTGTCGCTTTGGATCCCGAGTTATTCGACTTCGAAAGTCGGCTGTTCCCAAAATATCACTGTTTTGGTGAAAACTTGCACAATTTTCCACTTTTCACAAAACCACTTTCACATCCGTGATCGCCGTAAGATTTCGCGTCTTTTGATGTATCACACATGTATATTGGTGAACTTTTTACTATTTTTCGCGTTTTTAACATGCGGAGCGCGGTTCAAACGTGGCGTTCGGGGCGGCGGTTGAAGCCAGACTGGGTTAGGTTAGGTTAGGTTAGGTTAGGTTAGGTTAGGTTAGGTTAGGTTAGGTTAGGTTAGGTTAGGTTAGGTTAGGTTAGGTTAGGTTAGGTTAGGTTAGGTTAGGTTAGGTTAGGTTAGGTTAGGTTAGGTTAGGTTAGGTTAGGTTAGGTTAGGTTAGGTTAGGTTAGGTTAGGTTAGGTTAGGTTAGGTTAGGTTAGGTTAGGTTAGGTTAGGTTAGGTTAGGTTAGGTTAGGTTAGGTTAGGTTAGGTTAGGTTAGGTTAGGTTAGGTTAGGTTAGGTTAGGTTAGGTTAGGTTAGGTTAGGTTAGGTTAGGTTAGGTTAGGTTAGGTTAGGTTAGGTTAGGTTAGGTTAGGTTAGGTTAGGTTAGGTTAGGTTAGGTTAGGTTAGGTTAGGTTAGGTTAGGTTAGGTTAGGTTAGGTTAGGTTAGGTTAGGTTAGGTTAGGTTAGGTTAGGTTAGGTTAGGTTAGGTTAGGTTAGGTTAGGTTAGGTTAGGTTAGGTTAGGTTAGGTTAGGTTAGGTTAGGTTAGGTTAGGTTAGGTTAGGTTAGGTTAGGTTAGGTTAGGTTAGGTTAGGTTAGGTTAGGTTAGGTTAGGTTAGGTTAGGTTAGGTTAGGTTAGGTTAGGTTAGGTTAGGTTAGGTTAGGTTAGGTTAGGTTAGGTTAGGTTAGGTTAGGTTAGGTTAGGTTAGGTTAGGTTAGGTTAGGTTAGGTTAGGTTAGGTTAGGTTAGGTTAGGTTAGGTTAGGTTAGGTTAGGTTAGGTTAGGTTAGGTTAGGTTAGGTTAGGTTAGGTTAGGTTAGGTTAGGTTAGGTTAGGTTAGGTTAGGTTAGGTTAGGTTAGGTTAGGTTAGGTTAGGTTAGGTTAGGTTAGGTTAGGTTAGGTTAGGTTAGGTTAGGTTAGGTTAGGTTAGGTTAGGTTAGGTTAGGTTAGGTTAGGTTAGGTTAGGTTAGGTTAGGTTAGGTTAGGTTAGGTTAGGTTAGGTTAGGTTAGGTTAGGTTAGGTTAGGTTAGGTTAGGTTAGGTTAGGTTAGGTTAGGTTAGGTTAGGTTAGGTTAGGTTAGGTTAGGTTAGGTTAGGTTAGGTTAGGTTAGGTTAGGTTAGGTTAGGTTAGGTTAGGTTAGGTTAGGTTAGGTTAGGTTAGGTTAGGTTAGGTTAGGTTAGGTTAGGTTAGGTTAGGTTAGGTTAGGTTAGGTTAGGTTAGGTTAGGTTAGGTTAGGTTAGGTTAGGTTAGGTTAGGTTAGGTTAGGTTAGGTTAGGTTAGGTTAGGTTAGGTTAGGTTAGGTTAGGTTAGGTTAGGTTAGGTTAGGTTAGGTTAGGTTAGGTTAGGTTAGGTTAGGTTAGGTTAGGTTAGGTTAGGTTAGGTTAGGTTAGGTTAGGTTAGGTTAGGTTAGGTTAGGTTAGGTTAGGTTAGGTTAGGTTAGGTTAGGTTAGGTTAGGTTAGGTTAGGTTAGGTTAGGTTAGGTTAGGTTAGGTTAGGTTAGGTTAGGTTAGGTTAGGTTAGGTTAGGTTAGGTTAGGTTAGGTTAGGTTAGGTTAGGTTAGGTTAGGTTAGGTTAGGTTAGGTTAGGTTAGGTTAGGTTAGGTTAGGTTAGGTTAGGTTAGGTTAGGTTAGGTTAGGTTAGGTTAGGTTAGGTTAGGTTAGGTTAGGTTAGGTTAGGTTAGGTTAGGTTAGGTTAGGTTAGGTTAGGTTAGGTTAGGTTAGGTTAGGTTAGGTTAGGTTAGGTTAGGTTAGGTTAGGTTAGGTTAGGTTAGGTTAGGTTAGGTTAGGTTAGGTTAGGTTAGGTTAGGTTAGGTTAGGTTAGGTTAGGTTAGGTTAGGTTAGGTTAGGTTAGGTTAGGTTAGGTTAGGTTAGGTTAGGTTAGGTTAGGTTAGGTTAGGTTAGGTTAGGTTAGGTTAGGTTAGGTTAGGTTAGGTTAGGTTAGGTTAGGTTAGGTTAGGTTAGGTTAGGTTAGGTTAGGTTAGGTTAGGTTAGGTTAGGTTAGGTTAGGTTAGGTTAGGTTAGGTTAGGTTAGGTTAGGTTAGGTTAGGTTAGGTTAGGTTAGGTTAGGTTAGGTTAGGTTAGGTTAGGTTAGGTTAGGTTAGGTTAGGTTAGGTTAGGTTAGGTTAGGTTAGGTTAGGTTAGGTTAGGTTAGGTTAGGTTAGGTTAGGTTAGGTTAGGTTAGGTTAGGTTAGGTTAGGTTAGGTTAGGTTAGGTTAGGTTAGGTTAGGTTAGGTTAGGTTAGGTTAGGTTAGGTTAGGTTAGGTTAGGTTAGGTTAGGTTAGGTTAGGTTAGGTTAGGTTAGGTTAGGTTAGGTTAGGTTAGGTTAGGTTAGGTTAGGTTAGGTTAGGTTAGGTTAGGTTAGGTTAGGTTAGGTTAGGTTAGGTTAGGTTAGGTTAGGTTAGGTTAGGTTAGGTTAGGTTAGGTTAGGTTAGGTTAGGTTAGGTTAGGTTAGGTTAGGTTAGGTTAGGTTAGGTTAGGTTAGGTTAGGTTAGGTTAGGTTAGGTTAGGTTAGGTTAGGTTAGGTTAGGTTAGGTTAGGTTAGGTTAGGTTAGGTTAGGTTAGGTTAGGTTAGGTTAGGTTAGGTTAGGTTAGGTTAGGTTAGGTTAGGTTAGGTTAGGTTAGGTTAGGTTAGGTTAGGTTAGGTTAGGTTAGGTTAGGTTAGGTTAGGTTAGGTTAGGTTAGGTTAGGTTAGGTTAGGTTAGGTTAGGTTAGGTTAGGTTAGGTTAGGTTAGGTTAGGTTAGGTTAGGTTAGGTTAGGTTAGGTTAGGTTAGGTTAGGTTAGGTTAGGTTAGGTTAGGTTAGGTTAGGTTAGGTTAGGTTAGGTTAGGTTAGGTTAGGTTAGGTTAGGTTAGGTTAGGTTAGGTTAGGTTAGGTTAGGTTAGGTTAGGTTAGGTTAGGTTAGGTTAGGTTAGGTTAGGTTAGGTTAGGTTAGGTTAGGTTAGGTTAGGTTAGGTTAGGTTAGTTAGGTTAGGTTAGGTTAGGTTAGGTTAGGTTAGGTTAGGTTAGGTTAGGTTAGGTTAGGTTAGGTTAGGTTAGGTTAGGTTAGGTTAGGTTAGGTTAGGTTAGGTTAGGTTAGGTTAGGTTAGGTTAGGTTAGGTTAGGTTAGGTTAGGTTAGGTTAGGTTAGGTTAGGTTAGGTTAGGTTAGGTTAGGTTAGGTTAGGTTAGGTTAGGTTAGGTTAGGTTAGGTTAGGTTAGGTTAGGTTAGGTTAGGTTAGGTTAGGTTAGGTTAGGTTAGGTTAGGTTAGGTTAGGTTAGGTTAGGTTAGGTTAGGTTAGGTTAGGTTAGGTTAGGTTAGGTTAGGTTAGGTTAGGTTAGGTTAGGTTAGGTTAGGTTAGGTTAGGTTAGGTTAGGTTAGGTTAGGTTAGGTTAGGTTAGGTTAGGTTAGGTTAGGTTAGGTTAGGTTAGGTTAGGTTAGGTTAGGTTAGGTTAGGTTAGGTTAGGTTAGGTTAGGTTAGGTTAGGTTAGGTTAGGTTAGGTTAGGTTAGGTTAGGTTAGGTTAGGTTAGGTTAGGTTAGGTTAGGTTAGGTTAGGTTAGGTTAGGTTAGGTTAGGTTAGGTTAGGTTAGGTTAGGTTAGGTTAGGTTAGGTTAGGTTAGGTTAGGTTAGGTTAGGTTAGGTTAGGTTAGGTTAGGTTAGGTTAGGTTAGGTTAGGTTAGGTTAGGTTAGGTTAGGTTAGGTTAGGTTAGGTTAGGTTAGGTTAGGTTAGGTTAGGTTAGGTTAGGTTAGGTTAGGTTAGGTTAGGTTAGGTTAGGTTAGGTTAGGTTAGGTTAGGTTAGGTTAGGTTAGGTTAGGTTAGGTTAGGTTAGGTTAGGTTAGGTTAGGTTAGGTTAGGTTAGGTTAGGTTAGGTTAGGTTAGGTTAGGTTAGGTTAGGTTAGGTTAGGTTAGGTTAGGTTAGGTTAGGTTAGGTTAGGTTAGGTTAGGTTAGGTTAGGTTAGGTTAGGTTAGGTTAGGTTAGGTTAGGTTAGGTTAGGTTAGGTTAGGTTAGGTTAGGTTAGGTTAGGTTAGGTTAGGTTAGGTTAGGTTAGGTTAGGTTAGGTTAGGTTAGGTTAGGTTAGGTTAGGTTAGGTTAGGTTAGGTTAGGTTAGGTTAGGTTAGGTTAGGTTAGGTTAGGTTAGGTTAGGTTAGGTTAGGTTAGGTTAGGTTAGGTTAGGTTAGGTTAGGTTAGGTTAGGTTAGGTTAGGTTAGGTTAGGTTAGGTTAGGTTAGGTTAGGTTAGGTTAGGTTAGGTTAGGTTAGGTTAGGTTAGGTTAGGTTAGGTTAGGTTAGGTTAGGT
Source organism: Xanthia togata (assembly GCA_963853775.1). Classification (NCBI taxonomy): domain Eukaryota; kingdom Metazoa; phylum Arthropoda; class Insecta; order Lepidoptera; family Noctuidae; genus Xanthia; species Xanthia togata. The sequence continues at coordinate 16,301 of OY970798.1, read as the reverse complement.
TAGGTTAGGTTAGGTTAGGTTAGGTTAGGTTAGGTTAGGTTAGGTTAGGTTAGGTTAGGTTAGGTTAGGTTAGGTTAGGTTAGGTTAGGTTAGGTTAGGTTAGGTTAGGTTAGGTTAGGTTAGGTTAGGTTAGGTTAGGTTAGGTTAGGTTAGGTTAGGTTAGGTTAGGTTAGGTTAGGTTAGGTTAGGTTAGGTTAGGTTAGGTTAGGTTAGGTTAGGTTAGGTTAGGTTAGGTTAGGTTAGGTTAGGTTAGGTTAGGTTAGGTTAGGTTAGGTTAGGTTAGGTTAGGTTAGGTTAGGTTAGGTTAGGTTAGGTTAGGTTAGGTTAGGTTAGGTTAGGTTAGGTTAGGTTAGGTTAGGTTAGGTTAGGTTAGGTTAGGTTAGGTTAGGTTAGGTTAGGTTAGGTTAGGTTAGGTTAGGTTAGGTTAGGTTAGGTTAGGTTAGGTTAGGTTAGGTTAGGTTAGGTTAGGTTAGGTTAGGTTAGGTTAGGTTAGGTTAGGTTAGGTTAGGTTAGGTTAGGTTAGGTTAGGTTAGGTTAGGTTAGGTTAGGTTAGGTTAGGTTAGGTTAGGTTAGGTTAGGTTAGGTTAGGTTAGGTTAGGTTAGGTTAGGTTAGGTTAGGTTAGGTTAGGTTAGGTTAGGTTAGGTTAGGTTAAAGGTTAGGTAGGTTAGGTTAGGTTAGGTTATTTTTTTTTTTTTTTTTATGCTTCTACCTCCAACATGATCGGAGCCTATGCTTGTCTGCTATACCTTTCATACCAGTTCTCGCGATTTTTCCTCTCGTACTTTCATTCCTCATACTGTTTCTTTCTATTATTCATCCTCATTTGCATCGTTATGGGTGGGATTCCCATCTATTATTTTCTTACTATACGTATCTAACTATCTTTTTCTTTACTTTCTTTATTCATTCAGTTTCGGGGGTAAAGAAAACGGGGAGACAACTTTTTAATTACATTTTCGCTTAGGTATATACTTGTGTTATTTTACATTTCTTATTATTACTCTTATTCTAGTCTTACAAACAGTTTATTTAAGCTTATTTCTATTTACACATATTTCCTTATTTATAAATATTTTACAGATAATTTCTATGCTAGTCTCTAATATAACTTTATTTAAGCTTATTTCTATTTACACATATTTCCTTATTTATAAATATTTTACAGATAATTTCTATGCTAGTCTCTAATATAACATACTATATTATGACAGCATACTTTCTTATGCGGTTTTATTTCTATCTATTACCTTTTTTACAATGTGTCTACAGTATTCTAAGAAAATTTTTGCATTTTTGCTCTTTATTATGTGCTTTATATTGCCGATTGTTAATCTTATGTCCAGTATATTCTCGACGTTAAAGCGGTGTTTCGCAAATTGTGGGCAGTCGAGCAGTATATGCGGGACCGTTTCGCTTGCTTCTGGGTCACAGATGCACGATGGACTCTCCTTGCACTTGAAGCGATTCAAGTACTCGGAGAATCCACCGTGCCCCGTCATTATTTGGGTGTGTAGACCATTGATTTCCATCTTGCGAATTACATTGTAGGCTACCCTCACATCCGGGAAGAATAACTTAGTGACGGATGCGGTGTCACTGGTTTCATATCTGCGGTTCCATTCATCAAGCGATGCCATGCGTATGTTTCGCTTGATGAATGAAATCGGACACTGGTCGTAATCAGGCTTTCTCTTGGAGTTTGCAGCGGCCTCTTTTGCTAGCTGGTCAGCTCTTTCATTCCCCCGTAGCCCTACATGAGCTTTAATCCAGAACAAGTTTACTACCTTGTTCTGGCGAAATGCAGATCTTATATTATCCCTAGCTTCTACAGCAAGAGGGTGGAGCGAACCAGGATTTGTTATTGTTTGAAGAGCTGCCATAGAGTCGCTGAAAACTCCAAAAGAAGATGCCTTGAGCCTACCTAATTCCCTAGTCGCCCTAGTTATTGCTAGGAGTTCAGCCTGGTAAACCGTGCAGTAATTGGATAAACTTAGTTTGAGGGCTCTAGTCTCAACCTCCCCATTCCAGATGGACAATGAAGCGCCAACCCTTCCTCCAATTTTGCTTCCATCCGTAAAAATACGGATGTCAAAATTTCGGTTGCTGTCCAGTTGTTCCTGGTTTACCAGGCTGTCGAACTGCAAGATGTCACGTGCCGCGGGATGGGGACTCTCGGTTGCAGCGGTCATTCGCTCGACCTCCCTGCCCCCCAGTGATGTCAGAGGCACTCCCCTCTTAGCTTCATACAGTGATGCAGCCTCACGAACTCGGAGGTCAAGGGGGAGCACCCCTGACAGCACCAATGCTGAGTTAAGGGAGACCGTGCGATATGCCTTACACATTTTTTGGGCGATTCCGCGTTGAACGGTCCCCAGTTTTTTAATTATGCCCAGTTTTTTAGCAGCAGGTGCCCAGACGCTCGCAGCGTAGAGTATTATGGGCTCTATGGTCGCAACATAAATTACCCGTATAACATCTGGGTGAAGTCCCCAACTGACCTTTGCGGCTCTGCACAGCTGTTTGTAGACTGCGATTGCCCTCCTACAAACGAGTGAGACGTGGGTGTTGAAGGTCAGTTTTTCATCTATGGTCACGCCCAGAAGCTTTATATCTTTTGACATGCCAATGGCGATCCCCCCCATGCTCAGGCGTGGTGTGTCATATTTTAATTTCTTGGTTATCACCATTGCTGTCGTCTTATGCGGTGCAAATTTAAGTTTATTTTCGACACCCCACGCCAAAACATGGTTGAGAGCAGCATTGGCACATTCCTCCACCTCCAGTGCGGTATCTCCGTCAAAGACTAATAGGACATCGTCCGCAAACGCCTGGATGTAACTGCCCCTATTTTCTGCTGCTTTAAGGAGGGGGTCCAGCAGAAGGTTCCATAAGATAGGGCCCCCAATAGAGCCTTGGACACAGCCCTTGTTAGTGCTTTTGCCATATACCTCCCCACCGTACCTGATCGATACCTTCCGATTTTCGAGGTAGCTGTCCATGACCCGCCTAAGGTTTATTGGGCACTTTTCCTCTGCCAGACGGACTCTTATAGCTGGCCACCAAGCACTATCAAATGCTCCCTCTATATCCAGAGATACAAGCGTGACTATTTTTTTCTGGGCTAGTTTTTTGTAAATATGCTGCATGAGAGCATAGAGGGAGTCTTCAGTGCTTTTTTGTGGCATGAACCCGTACTGGCAGGTACTCATCCTTGGTAATAGGTGGAACTTTAGGCGAGCCACCAGCATCTTCTCGAAAATTTTACCTAATATAGGCAGCAGTCCAATCGGCCTATACGATTTGGGAGTGGAGTAGTTCTCTTTTCCAGGCTTCTTAAGTATCACGACTGTTGCTTCCTTCCAGGCTGTGGGGAAGTGATTGTGTTCTAGGCACTTATTTATCAGTTTTAAAAATAACTCCGGGTCGTTACCCACGGCATGACAACAAATGTCGGCAGTAAAGCCGTCTGAACCCGGTGCCTTCTTTGGGTTGAAGGACTCCATCGAATTCTTCAATTCTGCCATCGTAAACGGTGGGTCGCAAGGATCAGCTTGCTCGCCAGAGTTTACCATTTTGGCTTTAATTCGAATGGAGCGGTGATGTGCGTTATCATATTCTATGGTGTCTTCTGGATAAAATGTTTCCGCTAAAAACTTCACGGAGCCTTTCGCGTCCAGCACATCACCGTTCCTTTCCAGTGGCAGGTCTTCCTCCCTGCGCTGTGTCCTACCAATCACTCTATAAATTCCCTCCCAAACCCCCTCCCTATCCTGTTTCCCACAGAATTCCTTCCAACTCTCGGTCTGAGCTTTGGCCGCTTCTAATTCATACTCTTCTTTCTTTTTTAGGTACTCTTCTATGACCTTCGACCTCCGGATTTGGGCGGCACAGCGGATCCTGCGCTTCCTGGTAGCGACGGTTTTCTTCATCTCTTCGAGTCTCTCGGACCACCACGGCAAGTTTAGTTCCTCCTGGACTTTTTTAGTGGGTATGGTTTCCTGACATGCTTTAGTTATTGCTTTTGTTAAGTTTATTGTCAGTGTATCAATCTGTTCTATATTTCTAATATTTTCAATTTCTACTGTTGTGAAGTTATATTCTATTTTAAATTGACCAAGCTTCGCATGAAAATTGGACCAATTTGCTTTCTTAGTGTTGAATTTCCTGGTGGTTCTCTCTACTTTAGTACCTTTGGATTTTTCCAGGAGAATCTTAAACATAATGCCGTTGTGGTCCGAGCTCGTGAGACCTTCGTCTACCCTCCAGTCGTCTATCAGGCTCAAGATGTCGTTTGAGCAGGCTGTAACGTCCACGTAGCTACTGTAACGTTTCCCTCCTCGGATAGTGTCGAAGGTCGGAATTTCCCCGCGGTTCAGGATGTTCATGTTGAGCTCGCCGAGAGTTCCTACCATATCGTCCCCCCTGTGGTCGACAATTGGGCTGCCCCACCACATGCTCTTTGCATTGGCGTCCCCTCCAATTTTAAGTTTTTCGGAACCGACTGCGAACCCTATTTGTCTCAGATGATCCAAATAGGGCTCGATAGGCTGGTCTGGCTCGAAGTAAAAGGAGACAAGCGTGATTTCCCAGGCACTGGTCTGGATTCCCACCACTGCGATGTTATTTGTGGTGAGTTTTGGGTACTGCTTGACTGTGAGGTCACTGTTAAAGACAGCTATTGCTGCTTTGACAGTCCCATCTCCTGTGCCAGTGCTCTGGAAAACCCTAACGCCCCTGTGACTCCTCATTACTTTAGCTCCGGCTACGTACGGTTCCTGAATGAGCGCCACCGCTATTCCGCGCTTCGTTGCTTCTGTTAGAAGCTCATTTGTGGCTAGCTTCTTTCGTTGGAGGTTTGCCTGTACTAGTCCATAATAGATGTTTTTTGGTGAGGTGCCCTTAACAATACGCAACTGTTGATCTGGCCACGTCATCCCATTTTATACGTACTGGGCATTCATGGCTAAATGCGTTATGTGGTGTGCCATGTTCAATTTTGGCTTTCGTACAGTTTCGGCAGGCAGGTGGTGAACCCGAGAGCCAGTCCGGACACTCTGGTCTCATATGCGGACCGCCACAGTGACTACACAGGTCTGCAGGTTCCTTACAGAACCGCTTTCCGTGACCAAAGCCCAGGCACCGAGTGCATTGGACCAGCGGGGTCTGGTCTTCGACCCTGATGCGCTGAAGATCGATGTGAACGGTCCCAATCTCCAGTGCCCGTCGCCAGATGGTGGGCGAAACGCTGATAATGACGTGGCCAGTATGTGGGTTCCGAGTTCGTCTCCTGTATTTGATCTCCACTCTGTTTTCCCCATCCCCGAGGCCGTCAAAAACACCCTGGTTCTGATTCCTTAACGCCTTCAGGACGTCGTCGTCAGAATTGACTACTAGGACGCTCTTTAGGATCAGAAGCGGGTCCTTGTTCTTCACTTCCTCGACTATGAGGTCAACTCCTTCTTTTTGGAGTCGATCTTTGATCCTGCTCCTTTCTTCTCTGGTTTCTAACCCTATTATTACTTTCCTATCCTTGGCTTTCCTCACCTTTTCTACTTTGATCCACCCTTCTTTAGCATCCACTGCTTTTCGTACTCTATTGAGGACTTCGTCGCCTGTCTCCGTTTCATTTCTGGACGTGACCACCACCGAGTGCAAGGTACTGCACTTTGGCAGCAACCTTACACCCTGAGTTGCGGCGACGCTCGCGTATGTATTTCCCTTCATCAGGGATTCTCGTTGCTGGTCAATGGTATCCTTAAGCTCCTCTATTTTCTTATTGCTCTCTACCAGGAGCCTTGTGTGTTCTTCTAATGTATGTATTATTTTCATACCTGTGTCAGTGTTTTCGGGAGAAGTTGTTATTTTTTCGGCTGTCTTTGGCACTGCCGCTACAGCCCCCTCCCTGGTCATTCTGTGTTTTAACACACCTAGCTCTGATTCGAGTTCCTTAACGATCTGATACAATCGTTCCGTGGCTTCGGTGATACTGGCCTTTATCTCAGTTTTTAGGTTTCTGGAGCTGCTTAGATTTAGTTTTGCCTTCATAAGACAGGCTTTAGCCTCCGCCGTTCGGTCTGCGTATTTAATTTTGGGCGGCGATTTTGTTTCGACGGACTTGGCCTTAGTTGCAGTTGTACTCTCCTGTGTCAAAGTCAGCTTTATTTTAGATTTTACAGGGCCAGCCAGTGACGTCTTTCCAGTTGAAGTGGGGGTGAGGCTGCAATTTGCAGCTTCCCCTTCGTCTATGCTGCGTGTAACATTTAAGGAAGAGGCTGCTACTGGCTTAGATGGTGACTTTTTATCGTCGGCCGTCTTTATCGGTGACCTGAGCATGTTGGAGTATGCGTCAAACGTATGATCGTCAATAGGGACGACTAAATAATTAAAATATTATAAGGTAATAAAATATACGAAATAAAACCGCACAAGCAAAACGTCAAGTGGGTCAAACACCCAAAGGTCAATTTATGCTTTAAGAAGTAAAAGTCTTAAAGATCACTAAAATTATAAAATAAAATAAAACTACTATTTTATAGAGTCTTGCTCTGTCAATTTTTACAACTAATTATTACCGCAGTCTATTGTCAGGGACCCTAAGCGGTCTCCCACCAAGTAAAATTCTGCTCAAAATTAAAATAAAATAAAATTTAACAATAAAAATTTTTCGGCTCTATGTAGAGTCGATCTCTACTCACCAGGAGACAGGCCTTGCCGAGTCCTTTCCGATGAGCCCAAACACGGCCACTCTAGCCCCGAGGACTCCCGAGATATCGCTATCCAAGTTTATGGTTGCCAATCCAAGATGGCGCCCACAAACTGGTTAACTGCGGTTATCTCTGGCGCCGTTAGTCCGAATACCACCGTGCTTGGACTCCCCTGACTAGGCTCGACTCGACCTATCCTCCTGTATAGTTTTCAGGCCGAAGAAATTCGGATCCTGAAAGCTGCTGAAAATTTGCTCACCAGGTAAAGAAAGGCCTCCCAATGTCCCCAGAAGAAACCCGAGCGCTCTACGACCCCCGGTTCGGGAGCTATCCAAGTCCAAAGTTCGTATGACAGTTAAAGAACTGTCAAAGTCAAAATCAAAACAGGGCTAGCCTCCGCCCCGATGGTCGCAGATCGGCCGTGTTTGGACTTTTCTGGCTTGGCTCCTCCCACTCTATCGCGCAAAAAGGTCTCCAGAGACCCGAAATCCCTCGGCTCAAAAACGCTTAAAACCTAGTTTATAGGGTGGTGACTATCGTCCCAATAGCAGCTAAGAAAACTGCAGTTTCCTACGACGACAGAGTCCAGAGATATGCAGGGTGAAAGTTTTCCAAGATGGCGTCCAAAATGGCGCCTATTTTTATAACTTTGGCTCCTGTTGACCGAAACCAGCCGAGTTTGGGCTCTTTGGATTGGGCTTGAAGAGCCCAAGCCAGATTTTACAAAAATAACCCCGGAAAACTTACCCCCAATTTATCCGAGCCAAAAAACAATCAAAATTTGGCTAAAAAAGACACAGTACAAAATATTACGGACTAAAAGTGTGTTATTCTTAAAATTATTACTAAAATTAACTTAAGCTATTTTTAAAAAGTGGTGCCTGAGACATTAACCCCCTATTTGACACCCCTCGTGTCAACCCTTAAATTTCAAAAAATTCTAACTAATAAACTAAAATAGGAAATTTGCTGAAATTTTGCAATTATGTAAAGAATATTAGAGCCCTTTAGATAAGCTAATAAAAATATGGGGTTATCGCGAGAAATAATTAATTAAAGATTTTTAAAAATTTTGAAATTTTTTGAAATTTAATATCTCAGAAACCACTGAACCTTTTTCTTGGCTTGAAACGCCGTGTTTCTTCTCTTGCAGTCTTGCTTCGAGGTTGCTCGGTGATATCGGCCGCACTCAGCTGGATCAGGTACCACGTGGCCACGTGGTAAGAGGTTTTTCCCAATTTACTTCGAGCGCGTGGCCCGGAAAAATCGGGACGTAGCTTCAAATGGTGGGCCTCAATGAGGCGCTTCGTTTGACGCCAAAAAATAGTGGTGTCAACGCGCTAGATCTTGCAGCGTTTCAAGTTTTATGTTGAGAAATTTCACAAATTTCACTTTTTCATGTTTTTTCACACTTTTTCAAGCACTTTTCGTCACACACTTTTCACCAATCGGTAGGCCGTATTTTTCCGCACAATTTGGTGGTAAACACGATGTAAATCGGTTAAAAAATACCACTTTAAAGAATTTTTAAAGATTTTTCACAAAAAATTTTTGCGCGGAACAGACTTTGGCACGTGTTGTCGTCGCGGGGGTGACCGCGGTAACTGGGTTAGGTTAGGTTAGGTTAGGTTAGGTTAGGTTAGGTTAGGTTAGGTTAGGTTAGGTTAGGTTAGGTTAGGTTAGGTTAGGTTAGGTTAGGTTAGGTTAGGTTAGGTTAGGTTAGGTTAGGTTAGGTTAGGTTAGGTTAGGTTAGGTTAGGTTAGGTTAGGTTAGGTTAGGTTAGGTTAGGTTAGGTTAGGTTAGGTTAGGTTAGGTTAGGTTAGGTTAGGTTAGGTTAGGTTAGGTTAGGTTAGGTTAGGTTAGGTTAGGTTAGGTTAGGTTAGGTTAGGTTAGGTTAGGTTAGGTTAGGTTAGGTTAGGTTAGGTTAGGTTAGGTTAGGTTAGGTTAGGTTAGGTTAGGTTAGGTTAGGTTAGGTTAGGTTAGGTTAGGTTAGGTTAGGTTAGGTTAGGTTAGGTTAGGTTAGGTTAGGTTAGGTTAGGTTAGGTTAGGTTAGGTTAGGTTAGGTTAGGTTAGGTTAGGTTAGGTTAGGTTAGGTTAGGTTAGGTTAGGTTAGGTTAGGTTAGGTTAGGTTAGGTTAGGTTAGGTTAGGTTAGGTTAGGTTAGGTTAGGTTAGGTTAGGTTAGGTTAGGTTAGGTTAGGTTAGGTTAGGTTAGGTTAGGTTAGGTTAGGTTAGGTTAGGTTAGGTTAGGTTAGGTTAGGTTAGGTTAGGTTAGGTTAGGTTAGGTTAGGTTAGGTTAGGTTAGGTTAGGTTAGGTTAGGTTAGGTTAGGTTAGGTTAGGTTAGGTTAGGTTAGGTTAGGTTAGGTTAGGTTAGGTTAGGTTAGGTTAGGTTAGGTTAGGTTAGGTTAGGTTAGGTTAGGTTAGGTTAGGTTAGGTTAGGTTAGGTTAGGTTAGGTTAGGTTAGGTTAGGTTAGGTTAGGTTAGGTTAGGTTAGGTTAGGTTAGGTTAGGTTAGGTTAGGTTAGGTTAGGTTAGGTTAGGTTAGGTTAGGTTAGGTTAGGTTAGGTTAGGTTAGGTTAGGTTAGGTTAGGTTAGGTTAGGTTAGGTTAGGTTAGGTTAGGTTAGGTTAGGTTAGGTTAGGTTAGGTTAGGTTAGGTTAGGTTAGGTTAGGTTAGGTTAGGTTAGGTTAGGTTAGGTTAGGTTAGGTTAGGTTAGGTTAGGTTAGGTTAGGTTAGGTTAGGTTAGGTTAGGTTAGGTTAGGTTAGGTTAGGTTAGGTTAGGTTAGGTTAGGTTAGGTTAGGTTAGGTTAGGTTAGGTTAGGTTAGGTTAGGTTAGGTTAGGTTAGGTTAGGTTAGGTTAGGTTAGGTTAGGTTAGGTTAGGTTAGGTTAGGTTAGGTTAGGTTAGGTTAGGTTAGGTTAGGTTAGGTTAGGTTAGGTTAGGTTAGGTTAGGTTAGGTTAGGTTAGGTTAGGTTAGGTTAGGTTAGGTTAGGTTAGGTTAGGTTAGGTTAGGTTAGGTTAGGTTAGGTTAGGTTAGGTTAGGTTAGGTTAGGTTAGGTTAGGTTAGGTTAGGTTAGGTTAGGTTAGGTTAGGTTAGGTTAGGTTAGGTTAGGTTAGGTTAGGTTAGGTTAGGTTAGGTTAGGTTAGGTTAGGTTAGGTTAGGTTAGGTTAGGTTAGGTTAGGTTAGGTTAGGTTAGGTTAGGTTAGGTTAGGTTAGGTTAGGTTAGGTTAGGTTAGGTTAGGTTAGGTTAGGTTAGGTTAGGTTAGGTTAGGTTAGGTTAGGTTAGGTTAGGTTAGGTTAGGTTAGGTTAGGTTAGGTTAGGTTAGGTTAGGTTAGGTTAGGTTAGGTTAGGTTAGGTTAGGTTAGGTTAGGTTAGGTTAGGTTAGGTTAGGTTAGGTTAGGTTAGGTTAGGTTAGGTTAGGTTAGGTTAGGTTAGGTTAGGTTAGGTTAGGTTAGGTTAGGTTAGGTTAGGTTAGGTTAGGTTAGGTTAGGTTAGGTTAGGTTAGGTTAGGTTAGGTTAGGTTAGGTTAGGTTAGGTTAGGTTAGGTTAGGTTAGGTTAGGTTAGGTTAGGTTAGGTTAGGTTAGGTTAGGTTAGGTTAGGTTAGGTTAGGTTAGGTTAGGTTAGGTTAGGTTAGGTTAGGTTAGGTTAGGTTAGGTTAGGTTAGGTTAGGTTAGGTTAGGTTAGGTTAGGTTAGGTTAGGTTAGGTTAGGTTAGGTTAGGTTAGGTTAGGTTAGGTTAGGTTAGGTTAGGTTAGGTTAGGTTAGGTTAGGTTAGGTTAGGTTAGGTTAGGTTAGGTTAGGTTAGGTTAGGTTAGGTTAGGTTAGGTTAGGTTAGGTTAGGTTAGGTTAGGTTAGGTTAGGTTAGGTTAGGTTAGGTTAGGTTAGGTTAGTTAGGTTAGGTTAGGTTAGGTTAGGTTAGGTTAGGTTAGGTTAGGTTAGGTTAGGTTAGGTTAGGTTAGGTTAGGTTAGGTTAGGTTAGGTTAGGTTAGGTTAGGTTAGGTTAGGTTAGGTTAGGTTAGGTTAGGTTAGGTTAGGTTAGGTTAGGTTAGGTTAGGTTAGGTTAGGTTAGGTTAGGTTAGGTTAGGTTAGGTTAGGTTAGGTTAGGTTAGGTTAGGTTAGGTTAGGTTAGGTTAGGTTAGGTTAGGTTAGGTTAGGTTAGGTTAGGTTAGGTTAGGTTAGGTTAGGTTAGGTTAGGTTAGGTTAGGTTAGGTTAGGTTAGGTTAGGTTAGGTTAGGTTAGGTTAGGTTAGGTTAGGTTAGGTTAGGTTAGGTTAGGTTAGGTTAGGTTAGGTTAGGTTAGGTTAGGTTAGGTTAGGTTAGGTTAGGTTAGGTTAGGTTAGGTTAGGTTAGGTTAGGTTAGGTTAGGTTAGGTTAGGTTAGGTTAGGTTAGGTTAGGTTAGGTTAGGTTAGGTTAGGTTAGGTTAGGTTAGGTTAGGTTAGGTTAGGTTAGGTTAGGTTAGGTTAGGTTAGGTTAGGTTAGGTTAGGTTAGGTTAGGTAGGTTAGGTTAGGTTAGGTTAGGTTAGGTTAGGTTAGGTTAGGTTAGGTTAGGTTAGGTTAGGTTAGGTTAGGTTAGGTTAGGTTAGGTTAGGTTAGGTTAG